>KE525349.1:1025897-1038233 GCA_000441895.2 Anopheles sinensis
TATGAACTTTGGCCAAAACAGCGACCACGTCGGCGCAAAAGTACGCCTAACTTTCGCCGTCTCTTTTCTCAACCCACCCCGTTCACCCTTTTCTTCTCCCCACCCAAACCCACGCCCAGGGGCGACCGTCGTTATCAACTATCATCATCTGTCAGCGTAATTGCTTCAGCGTCCGTCCGAGCGACGCGTGTCACAGCGCCTGAGTTATAAAGTTACCGGTGAACCATTTTGTGTCATGCCTTTTTATGAAAACCCCTTAACGTCACTTTTGCAGTTTGTGCCGAGAATAAGGGGGGGGGCACGGTTCTAAGGGTGACACATTTTGTTCGACTCACCGTTCCGGTAGATTCATCCCTAGATGGGTGGTTGAGAAAAAGAGGTTTCCTCCTCGAAGCACTTTACGGTTAAAAAAATTGCTCTTTAAATTTTTCATGTTTTAAGAAATAAAAACCATCTGGAAATTGTCGTAGAAATCCTTAGCAGCGCTTTTCATGAAGCCGTCATCATTAAGCTGCTCACCTGTTCATTACCAGTTTACCATAAACGAAACCGGTGTGTCCCGAAACTTTGTGTCACACTTTGACCGTTTTTCTTTTGGCCATCCCCGGTTCGGTGTTGTAACTTTACACCTGCCCAACCACTGCAGGATAATTTTCCACCGGGCGTCCTGCGGGAGTCCTTCCCATCCGCGTGCAAAAACATGGTTGAGCAAAAATGTTGTCCAGCCCGAACACGAACTGCAGCCTCCAGACGGACGGAAACCAGATGCCACTCGAAATGGGACCCGACACTGACGACAATGTTGTCTTGTTTGTTGGAAAAAAGTAACATAAAATCCTAGTGCACCCTCTCGAGTGAGGGAGAACGTTCGCGCCTGACCAGGCCCAAAGGAGCCACACTAACGAGCGCCAACGAGGTAAATAATTTCTGCAGCTTACATTTTCGAGTAGTTCAATTTTTCGTCCGACGGAAAAAAATGAAACACAAGGTGGAACAGGTTAACATTTCGACGGTTGGACAGCACATTGTAGCGTAATGGTGTTCTTTTTTCCCGGTTTTTCCGACGCGAAGTGGTGCAAATTATGGCTCTCGGGCATTACGCCTCATGATTTCATGTCGCCAGGGGCGTGAACGCGGGCGGAAAACCGGAAAAACAACCTACGGGAAGAGAGAAAAAAAACATAATTATTAAAATTGTGTTCATGACGTTTCCACTGACCATAATAATTAATCGGCTTTGATCGGAAAATTTAATAACGTCCCGCATCCACCGTGCCCACCTTGGCTGCGTCGGTATGCAAACGGGCTGATGCATTTTTCATGCATGATTGACACTGTGGCCGCCGATTTAAATTAATTTACCAGAACGTTTCGTTCAACAAGGCTTTGGAAGGCCGTTTTTCACGCTCTCCAGAAACATTTCCACCCTGAAACTGTGGATTGGTTTGTTTTGAGAAAAAATTGATTTCTGTCACAGACGTAAAGAGAAAAAATCGGAAAGGAAATCGATTGAGATTTGCAATTAATTCCATCGATTAATTTGCCAAAAGTACACACGCTGTCATGTGTCGTTCGGGCGAAGCTTCAGAGTAATCAGGACGTTTGACAAGGAACTGCTTTAAGTTGCCGACAGCCTGAAATGGGTGGAAACAAATCGTGTCAAAAACATATTGCATTTAATTCATACTTTATTTGTTCGAACCGGAGGCAAGACAAAGACTGCAAGTATCGATAAAAACTAAACCCACCATATATTTTGACCCTCGAACAAATACAACAACGCCCTGCACCTGTCCATCGCTCAAATATTGATCATCTGAATATGCAATCCAACGTCTGCAGCACTCTCCTGTGTAATAAACAGCGCCCCACACTCGACCTCGTCTAGGACAAGTATTTGATGGAGTTCCATGTGTCCGGGCTGCATTATTCACCGGTCCGGATCTGGCGAGATGGTCCGGGCACCGGATGGGCTGCATATGGCGACGCAGCCGCACAGGTGTTGAAGTTGGAAAAGTCCGCACATCGATGGAAATGTCCAGCCGTGGCCGTCTCCGGTTGGGAGATTGATATGTCTAGTGGTTCGATCGGAAAGTACCCGGGTGGGTCTTTCTCAACCGAAGGAAAATTTCAGTTTCCCCCTGATTGCCAGATATTGACATGCATTTATAGATGCAACGCGAGATTGGTTTTACATGTAATAATATTTCGCTTTGAATAATAAATCTAGCGAGTCCAATTCAATCACTTTTCGTTTCACCTACTGGTGAAAATTTTCCATTCGTGATCAAGACGGGAACCATTGCTCGGTAATTGCAATTCTATGACGAGGACCTTTCCGTTTCCTTTTCATACCCGTCCATATGCATACGTTCGGATTCGAATGGAACCCCCGGACTGACCCAGCAGACCGTTTCCATATCGTTATTATTGGCAGCACGAACTCCATGCTGGCCAATGCAGACAGGGCCCCACATTTCACTCACACAATATCACGTTTGGCCAACAGGTTCCAGGTCGGGGTTGATTAGTTCGTTTATTAGCTCATTAAATTCGTTCAGTGCACATGGAAAATTGCCATACTCGATTGCTTTCTCCTGACCACGACCACAGCGAAATTAGGGACCATCCCGTGTGCCTTTTCCATGGCATCCGTCGTGTTTTTGGCCACCGGAGGGTCGTTCTGGTTGAAGGAGTAGCTAATGAAATTTGCACACCGGACTGGCTTTCTATTTACGCCTCTCAAACCGGAACCATCCGCCAGATAAGCTTGGTTGTAATAGTCTGATGAATGGATGGAGTTTTAAGTGATCATAATTTATACTATTTTCCTACTCGAAACACACAGATATCCTATGTTTGCTTACAACTAGTGGACACTAATTTTGTCGGACAACGAAAAACACTCTCAAAATCAAACGATTACTTGTTCAGTGACACATTTTACTACCTTCGGTTGAACAAAAGCAACGAAAACCATCAGCGTCTGAATGTTTCCGGCCATCTGTAGCTAGGAACAAGCTTTCCCAAGGCTGACCACACCATCCCTTAGCGGGCTAAAGGCCTCATCCGTCGCTTAAATAAATAAACCACACCAATCTCCCGGAAACCCCTGGACCACGGGCGCGAGCTGTGCTGGCGAGCTGGGAAAACACCGAAACTCGAACTCGAGAGTTCCGAGCCTTGTTTGTTAATGACGTACGCAGGAGCAATCAAAAATTCAGCGCTCGGTGTGCCAAAAATAGGCTTCTCTGTAGATGGCTGCGAGAGAAACTTTGCCCGAAATCCATCGCACCAAACATAAAAGCGAATCGCTTCACCCCGATCGAAACGCTGCTCCAAGGTCGTGGCTTTTCCGAGCGCCGTGGCGAAGACGCGCCAAGTGGGCGCAGAGATTTCATCCCTCCCCAGTGGGCCGCAGTTCTTGTGGCCGTGTGGGTGTGAGAAATAAAACCGCGTGCTTTAGGGCGAACATTAGGGAAGCCATCAAATTGGTTTTCTTCTTTTGTGGAGCGCCTACAGAAATGTGCCGACGTTCGCAGAAATAATTTTGCGAATATTTTGGCAACACTGGCTTGGAAACGATAATAGCCATTATGGCGATGATAACCAGTTGCGGACTTCGGAGTAATTCCTTCGGTTTTAGATGCCTGTCTCGTTTTGTCATCTTTCGTTGGATGAACATTACCGAGATGGTGAAATGTTCGCCACGAAAATGGGAGGATTTATCCTTAACAACAAATTGCTAAGCCAACAAAATCAACTTTTTAACATAAGTTTCATTCACATAAAATAATCAATCACCATTTCTTCTCATCTTCTTCAACACCTAAACCTTTATCCAAATCTACCAACCTTCAATTCAATGGCCTCTCCTTTTCGGAAACTTTTGAGTGAGTAAATTAATTGCATCGGCAGTAAAGTTCACTTGCCCCGGACGACTGTTCGAACGCTGCCAACGATCCAATCGATCGTGTTCTTTTCGAAACTGTTACAAAACGATAATCACCTCAATGTGATAATCCGCTGCCATAAGTCAACAAGTTTTGTGCGACAGTCGGAAAGCAAGCCGTTCGCGCTCCGTCGATTCGGGTTTGGGGCCAGAAGTGGCATATCGTGCTTAAATATTTGATGTTAAGTGTCACCGGGAGAAAAAAAAAGAGAGAAAGTCGTACGTCGGTGCATGGCCATCTGTTGCTACACGGCAGTTTTGGTGATCTGGTAAAGTGTCGAAACTTGTGTCGAAATTGGCGTACAAACGCTTGCATCGAATGGACACGGAAACATTGTCCATGCTGCTGCTTGCGACAAGTTTGTTCAATTGTTTTATGTACTTTACTTCCCTCGAAAAGACGCTAATGGGAAAGTTTTGTTTGCTCCGAACATTAAGTCTGCAAATGAACAAAACGTTTGTTATATTTCATTTTGCTAATTTCAAACGACGACGGATAGCATAATCTAACGGAAAAAGGATGTCTGAAACAGGATAAAGGAATGAATTTTTGCATCACTCTTTCCGATTCTCGACAATATTGTCCACCCGTTTTTCATCGTTGCACGCGGGTTGGACGTGGAAAGCTTGAAAATACCGTTTAACTTTAGCCGTCCGTCGTGATGCTGTCCAGTTTTTGCCACCGTCAACAAATTACGACACACCCGGGCAACGAAGTGCGCTCTAAGGCGCTCGTTAACCGTTGAGAAAGTGGTGAGTTTAGAGCGACGGAAAACTAGCAGTCAAATTTTTACGATACTACCCCCTGCTTCACCGCCGGAAAGTGTCGCGAACTTTCGACCTCTTATTTCGCATGAAAGCCAGCTCGAGAGCTAAGGCTCACTGGGGGTGGCCAGCTCGTGAACGGTCTTGGATTTAAATTTATTCACTTAGGGCAAATGGGACGAATGTTGAGGAACTTGGGAGAAAAAAGAAGGGAATGAAAGTAAAAAGCGTCACAAGAGCTACTACTCCCCCGAGAATGATGGAGTGTGAAATGGAATTGCGCGCGCTTCGTGGACTGCAATTTTCCTTCGCTTTTCGTTCGCTTTTTTATCGCATTCTAAGATGGCAGAATGGATGGCGTCCCCGTTTGCGCGACGACTGACAGGCGGACTGGCCCACTGAGTTATGACCCCGAGAGTTATGGTCCTGGGCCCGAGCGACACTGCTCCAGTGGATCATAAATTGGATCACCGAAGATTTTTCTTCGAAAATGGGTGGGAGACGCGACGTTAAAATAAAACCACCACTCGAAGGGTTAAGATGTTCACGGGCTCGGGTGGAATCCAACCGGAAAGTTGGTCGGTGGGGCGGAGGGTGAGCGTTCGTTTGGTCGTAAATTTCAACGCGAACCAGCTAACGTTGGCAGACATTTTGTTCAACAGAAATTCGCTAACGGGCATGAGAACGAGCGTCTTTGGTTGCGTAAGTTTTAACCTTCGTTTTATGGAAGAAACTTTCACTCGGAGCGTCCTTAAAGAGTAGTGTGTGTTCGTGACCTAGCATGAACACTTTCAAGAAATAGAACCACACCGTAAGGTCGTTGAAAAATAATCTTCACGAACTTACGATACATTCTGTCGAAGGAGAGAAATGTGTATTGCAGTCGAAGGAAAGAAATAAAATGCCCATATGGTTACATTCTCAGCTGATCTCGGTCGTGTAAAATAAAGCAAAATTCTCCTCTATTATGATGTACTGCCTCGAAGTACAAAGTATTTCGTTTGCCTTTCGGTTTTTGCGACAGGTTAACGGCGCGCTGTAGTAGAAACAGAACCAAATTCCCCGTCCCCTCCCGGTTTGCCACTTTGAAACTCCCCACTGCAAAGGTGTCTGTGTGTCCCTGCGTCCTTGTCACATGTTTCGCGTGAGAAACCGAAATAAAGTTGACCTTTATGGCCGGAAAAGATGGGCACGTGCGTGTTCCGGTGGCTTGGCCTCGTCGGCACGGCAGCCATCGCCAGAAATGGCGGTGCATAATTTATGGCGACAGATAATAACCGAGCGAACATAATCGCTTAAAGTTTCCACCGAACCGTCCCTTGAATTGGGCAGGGGGCAGGGGGGATTGAATAAAGGACGAAACTTTGGGCCCGAACGCCTCCCGCGTTCGGTTTTAATAATTTGATAGCCATGGTGCATAATAAATGTGACACGGTCTGGAATGCATTTTTCAGCAAATTATTTATGATTCAGTCCATTGTGACAGCGTTTGGTTGATGAGTATCAGATTTCGAATGAATCATGGAGTGTAGTGTTGATCCTGAAGGGGAAGAAGTGACTCATACTTTAATGTAAGTAGCTTCACACTAGAAATCTAAAATATGGCACGCAACAGCAAGATGTTATGTTACAGAAAATCCTTTTTTGAATGAAAAATGTATTATTTTATTTGCAGATAAATGAAGGATTACAAAAACAAATAACCATAAAAACAACTATCAAACTTTGTTGGATCTTCTACCGATTTTCGAATAAATGTTTTCCAGGCATAACACTGTTTGCTAGTAGTTTGGCTTATCGAATGATGTGCTCTGGTTCGCAGGGATGGACTGGCACACACGCTGGGTACCATCGATGGAACATTTTCCTCTGGAAATCACGTTCGAACTGAGTGCTCCTGTGTGGAACGCCACGACCCATATGCATGCATGCCTGCGCATCAGGGTGCACCTATTTGCACCTGTACGCATGATGGGATGTTAGGAAAATATAAATCTTACGAGTGCTTCTCAACTGTATGTCGAGTGAAAGTACTGGAAACCAGGCGCTACGGGCTGCCATTTTGTCTTATTTGCTCTTTGCACGTGTGCAATCCGGTTGTATGGGAGCTTATGCAACTAAATTGCCCCCAACATTTACCAAGGTAAATAATATACGAAGTAGTAAGCGTTAAAAATAAACCATAGGTTCTCTCTACTGATCAATACAGTTTAAGAAACCAATATAGGTTTTTTTAATTTCTATAACGATTTGAGCTCAATTACGTAGTAATTTTGTACGTGAAAGGAAGGGAAACAAACTCTATCACAAGCAAAAACTGTATACGAATGCATTGAATCATACATACAGCTACACCTAGACACACACACACACACACTTATACAGGTCCAAAGACGAATGAACGAAAATGTTTTTCACCGGAAAACTATCCTTTTTCCTAGCAAATTCTAGCGTCACTGAAGCGTGGACTCGCTGCGGAATCTGAAAATCCGTTAAAAAAATAACACATTACGAAAGCACTTGCAATTTTCACTCACAGCATCCTCCACATCCTCCACGAATTCGACACCCATCCTTTCTTGTGCCAGCAGGTATCGAGTGTTCTCGTGCACGTCTCATCATTAAGCTGTATCGATGGCTGTAAGGCTCACGAAAGCCAGTTGACTATAAGTTTAATCCGTTTCAGCAAGTTAAAAGTACGATGAATCTGAACCATCATCAGGGACCCGTTTCCCCGGTGGGGCCCCATTTACAACTCATGCTCGATTCAATCACTCATCCCACCACATCCCTCATCTGGCTGGCTGTTTCAATAACGCTTCTTGTGCTCTTCACAATCAAACACTTCATAGTCTACAGATTTTCCCTTCTTCGGAATGCTACCGAATGCTTACGAATGTGGTGCTCTGTTTCATGATGTTAAACTTTTCTTTTATTTTTTAAATTCCTTCTCTTCTGGTTAACCTACCTTCAGGAGTGTGCCTGGTACAGATTTCGCCCCCGTCTCATACTCCAGTCCTTAAATCCGCTTCTTCTGACCGACCCCAAAAGATTCTCATTGTTACACACATTGCACATTCCGGCGCACGATTAACTTGCGATGCTCGTTGTGTTCTATGCTACTGTGTGCCTCGATGTGGACACACTGGGAACGGGCTCCATGTCGAGCTTTATGCTTCAGTGTGCACCAATCAAAGTTTCTATGTGTCACTGTTGTGTGTTTGAGTTTATATTGTACCAATATTTCATCGCCATTTTTTCAGCAAACAATAAGAGTTTTTATCTAGACCAATCCACTTCATAGTGAAACTAATAGATACTCTACTAGCGTAGGAAATGCTTCACGTCATTTTCTAGACAGTATACTACTTTTTAATTTTTCTAATATCCTCTATGAACCTACCGTTTCCTATGCTCGAGATAAAATGTTATGCTTCTAAGGAATTACATACGACAGTTGCATAGAACACATCTTTTCTCCTTTCCAACTAAGACGGAACATGAAAACTATCGTTTTAGGCTTAAGTCTAACTGCCATTTTTATATGATTCTCCGCTGATTTGAACATTTTAAACATGTTTTGATTGATGTAATTTATTTTATCCATGTCTGCTTTTTCTTTCTCTTTCTCTTTCTTCTTTCTTGTTCTCTCTTTTTCTTCTCTTATGCTCTCCCACTCTCTTCCCCTCTCTCTCTCTCTCTTTCACTTTCTCGCTCACTCATACTCACTCTGTGGTTCCATTTATCGTGTTTATCGTACTGTTAGTTTTACAAAATTCTTTTGCTACGTAAAAAAACAAACTTTTATGGAAAAACAAACTGAACACTGACAACTACCAACAAAAATGATATTGCAAATCACTTACCTGAAACTTTTCGATCCTGCACACGATTTCCACACAACACTACGACACGTAATGGGAACACAACACCACACAACAAACGGCTGCAAATCCGAAACGCTGCCGACGATCAACACAACCAACATCAACCGATCTCAACACATATGCAACACACGGCGGGGCCTGGAACAACAATGACCACAACAACACGCACTACACACCCACACAACACGCGATGTCGCCCGCGGCGGGGAATCAAAATGGACACGGTGGAAAATGAAATCGAAACACGAACAAATCAAACAAACGAAACGCTGAAAATAAAACCCCCCAGAACAACCATGGGCCAAGGTATACGGACCGGAGGGGGCACGGTAATTCCCATCGCGAGCGGAATCGGCATGATGTCCGCGCAGGCCAGCGATCGGCGGAACACGGGCAGCTTGCGCGTAAGTACCAGCACCGGTCTTCCGGTTTCTTGATTCCTGCTTGTTGCTAGCCAATTTTTCCTTAACGAGTGTTCCTAGCTTTACCTATAATGCCGCTCCTTTGCTTTAGTACGTGTGCTTTACTAACAATCGTGTCGTTTTATTGTTTTTCACGAGTGTAAACTGTTGCACGCGTGGAAATGTGTGCTGCAATCAACAGTTTATTTAGTCCTCCGTTTTATTCCTAGCATGTATTCCTTTCACCTTCAACAAATATTGCCAACCATAAACTACTAAAAATAGGAGTTAAATGATCACATTTCTTCCATTGTTTTAATAAACCCACTAAAACCGGAACTATATCAAACAAATGTTCACCTAAAAACCAACAGTAAATCATAATAAAGGATCCAATTGTTCCATTTAATACTAAAATACGTAACTTAAAACAAACAACCAACTCCGCCAAATGCTCTATTCGTTAAAGCACCCTTGAGGCCATTAAACGAACGGTGGAATGGTCTTCCAATTAGGACCATCGTACAAAAAAGGATAAAGGGTAGCAGACAGACACACAAACGTACACTCAGCCCAATCGTGCAATTGTGCGTAATGGAGCGAATGTGAAAAACCTCTTTCCTTTTCGCCCGGAATGGTAAATCGATTTGGCACGTTGTACTACGTTTGTTTAATGAAGTGCCGAGCCAAGCACCAGATGCAACATAACGAGTGCGGTTTTGTTGCAACCGGCTGTGCAATTTGACTCGATTCACATGCTGCAATATGGTGCGTTGTTTGGTCGCGAGCTAACATTGTTATGGTTTGCCCCGACAAGCGAAACAAGTCATCAAATTTGCACCGGAAATGAACTGTACGAAATGCATGAGCTATCGATTAGATTGCTATTTGATTCGCTGTTAGTTTAGTCGGATAGCTTTTTAATTGTTTTCTATCACGAAAATGGGTACTATAAATGGGTTTTCATAGGGCAAAAATGAGAAAGATTTCAGGTAATTTTCCACAACGATTTTTAAAGAGACCAACCTCTTTAAGAAGGAATGGTTCTTATCAACACCAATCACGAAATACGCCAACAAAAAAGCTTTGGTTTCCTGTACCCTGGAAGCACGTCGAGAAGAAAGAAATGTATAATGGTTCCATTCGAAAGCAACGAGATTATGACGATTCATGACATCGGTGTGCAGGTGTATTTTTCCTTCGCGTCACTCGAGGCAAGATTCAGAACAGCCACTCTTTCACACGCCTCGCTGTCGTCAACCTGTGAGGTCAGGACACTCGAAGGGCAGCTTTTACTCAACACGACGACGACGACGACGAAGCTGTCAACCGAACACGGCCATACATAATGTACGTCTTTCGGCGAGGGACCAGCGAGATTTATGTACGAGAAATTGAATTCCGATGTGAACATGGTCGAAGAGTGAGGCAAGAGTGAGTCAAGTAAAAAAGATACACAGCCCTGGGAAAAAGGATACCAAAATGTGTCAAGCCATGTGTCAACCGGTGCTACGCGCCAACAAGGCGTGAAGAAAGGAAAATCTGGCCCCATCAATGTCACGTGCCAGGCGGCGCTGCATAGTGCTGAGCATTCATCGAAACGTTCACAAATTCCGCATGTGTTCCGTTCGATCGGAAGAGAACGGAAAAGGATCCTTGAGGAATTCCTTTCTCGACTCGGTTTCTCCTGAATTCCTGAACGTTTCTTTGTCGTCGATCTTACTAAACTTTTTAGTGTACGAACATGTAAAAATTGTAGAAACATTTTGCCCACCACAAACGCTTTCCATTTCGACTAACATGTATTTTAAATGAACCCCTTTGGCGCCACTGCCAACCCTTAGGAGGTCGAAAATAATTACTTGCAGCAATTACACAAACTCATTAGGCCAGCCGGCTTTCCGTTCTCATCCATCAAAGGACTAATCCTACACGGCGGAACAATTACGAACGCTGTAAAGTTGGCACTAATCTCTACCCCCCAAAAAGCGTTTCCCTTTGGCAAACGACGCATCTAATAAAATAGTCCCCTCGTTCTTGGTCAACTTTTGTAAAGAAATTTCAAGCAAACACTTTGTTTTCAGTGCTTCGCCCGGTGGAGTAAGAATTACTATAGCCGGGTCAGCCAGTGCCACGAGGATGACGATCAGTACCCGCTATTTCAAACCCTTTAACTTCAGCGGAATCGAGAGGGTTGGAGTGGCAAATCCCACCAAGATAACTTAGGAAAGGTTACTTCTAAGTTTCTAGCTGTAGGTTAGAGTTGAAGTCAATTTAATCCTCTTTTGTGGGATTCTGGATAAAATCAATATTTTATTGAGGTGTAGTTGAGGCCGGAATTACGATTTATAGGATTTCCAAGTGTCTGTAAGTAATGTAATCCATTCAATGATATTGTATCCGTATCCTAAGCACAATCTATATCTATAAAAATGAATGTTTGTATGTTTGTGACGCTAAGGCTCAAAAACGGCTGGACCAATCATTATGATGTCTTCTGACGATTTGTTACTTCTACCCCAAGGAAGGTTTAGAGATAGATAAATGTGGGAAAATTCCTAAGGAAAATCCGGAAAATCGGAAAAACCCGTAAAATCAGCTTTTTCCATATAAAACAACCAAATATACAATGTTTAACTAAAACTTAGAAACGGCTGAGGGAATCTTAACGATGTCTTTGGATGACTTATTCTTTCTGAGCCAAAAAAGCTAAAAAAAAAAGAAAATTCGAAAAGAAAAACCGAAAAATGGGAAAATTCGAAAAAAAAGCATCTGTAACGCTAAAACTCAAAAATTGCTGGACTAATTGTTACAGTGTCTTCAGATGATTTGTTCCTTTCGTTCCGAAGTAGGTTTAAAGGGCAGATATCGGTTGGAAAAATCCCAAGGAAAAACCGGAAAATCGGAAAAAATCACAAAGACATCGTTTTCCACATAAAATAATCAAATATACTATCTATATCATTTCAACTCAAAAACGGCTGGATCTTCACGACGTCTTTGATAATGTATTTTTAGTTGTTCCCAGAGAAGGATAATGAAAAGATGAAAGTTAAAAATGCAGAAGGAAAAGCCTGAACATCGGAAAATTCGAAAAAAAATACTTAAAAATTGCTTGGCCAATTCAATTTGATCCATTTGAGCTAAGCTAGGCATTTTTCTATGTAAGGTGGAGATCCAATGTTTCATGGAGCTTGCAGATTCTACAACTCTACTTTGGTTTGTATGGTTTACAACGAACAAGTACGTCGCAGCAACTTTGCGATTTTTGGCGTTGCAGTAAATTAGATAAGCGAGAATCAAATGAACCGATACGTAAACTGCTATGAAA
>KE525349.1:1042250-1214694 GCA_000441895.2 Anopheles sinensis
GTGACCGAAAGACGGTAAATTATGATCGGTGGTCAGCCGTTCGTAATACCGGGAGGGCCAAATTCTGGATTCTATCCCATACCTAACCTACGGCGTGGTTTTTCTAGCGCTAAAGCTGGGCCATGCCGTACAGCAAACTACATAAACATACACACACGCTACAAGATTGTCGAGATTTTCCGACTTACGGTAGCGATCCTTACTTCATTCGTGTGCGAGAATCGTCGAACTAGAGATGTGAAAATTGAACGTGAGCTTGCATTGTGAATTGGAACAGAATTACCTTTGAAACAACAAGTATATAAAACTGTCCTACTATTGAAAGTGCAGCAAATATGTGCATTTGATGGATTTATGAAGGCTGTAAATAAGAGCGCCTGGCGGAATTGGGAGATAACACTGATTTTGGCAAAAAAAAGGATAGCAAAATCTTATAGCGTTGGCTATACTGCTAGGTGGAAAAATGACACATTCGGAACCAAAGCTTCCGCTACAGATGGAAAGTAAGAAACATCTAATTGCAACATTTTTAAGCAATCGACTGAGTAACAAAATCGCTATCATCAGGGCACTAATAACTGAAAGGGACATACGAACAGACCAAAAATCAGCCCCAGTTAAGAGCCGTAGAAGTTTTTTCGAATAAATAGCTAAAAATTCGAAATGGACGAATTACACCAGCTATTTGCCATTTTACTGTTACGAAAAATTAACTCCTCACAAATGATTATCTGAATTTTGCCCAATAGTGTCGAAACTACGATTGGTTGCCTCAATTTTATCTGCCAAAAGTGCAATTTCAGCTGCCTAAAATATCGATGCTAATGAATCCAACTGTTCGATCGCGCTCATACCAATTAATTGATCGTTTTTAAAGCCAAGATGTAGCCGTAAATCATTCAGTGGAATTTCATAACATTCTTGCATGATTTACGACTAAAAGATTAACGTGTTATTTTTATGTTTTGAAATCTTTATCCGACGAATCTATGGGAGCTTACAAGGAGTGTTGTGGAGAATGTTTTATCTCGCAAATGCCCATGAGTTTCAATGCTATGTTTCTTCAATATTAGCAAATAATTAATATTGGACGGGGCGAAGTTCGTCGGGTCAGCTTGTTACTATTAAAAAGTCGTTTGATGTGCTGAGAGGAGCATAAGCAAGATAGTATTCATTTCATTCTAAAGTGTATACTTCACGTTAATCCGTGAAAAAGGAGAAAAATTATCCTTGCTCACCCAATTGGATAAATAATTTTTCCTAGCCTTTTCTTGTGTGCTGGGTTGACGCAGATACCTTATACTACTTCCGCAACGACGACATAAAATAGGAAAATTATTTAGCTTGAAACTACCCATAAAATAAATAGTATGTTTACATTCCAACAATTTGTATCGATTCCTTACATCATGGAACGGCATTGTACACATCAAAGGAACTTGAAGAAAGGAAAAAAGAAAGCACGCGGGATGAGATAAAATAGAAGAGAAGATCCCTTCACCAGAATGGGTGCTGATAAAATAAAGTTTTCAATGGACCCCAACATTTTGGCTGAGGCCCTATGAATTTAGCGGGGGCTCGTCGGCAAGTCGCAGAAGACGACACACTTGTAAATCTTCTCTAAGATTGTTCGGGTGTCAAAGAAACCCATCAAAAGAAGCAAATGGTCGTGAAGGAACCGGGGCTCGGTAAAGGAAAGCAATTTCCTTCGAACGGGAAAACGACGTTTCCTTGGCGAATTTTGCCCATCGAGTCCGTGGCATTTCAACGCCAACTTCCGACGACCAGCAATCGATCGATCGATCGATCCGCCACGATAACGCTCCCGAAATGGCACCTGAGCAGATTGCACGCTTTGTTTGACAGTTTTCCGCATTGTTTGAGAGACACGTTTTACGCCGACCGACGGGCGTCACCGGAAGAACGTTGGTTTTTCAACGCGAGCATCGTGGAGAAATGTTTCCATCGTTTTATTTCGATTTTCCTTCAATGACATTACGTTTGGGCGTATCACACACTGTCAAATTATCGTTGATTGTGAACTCACCACCTGTTTGCCGGAAATGAAAAATTCAAAATGCTTTAAAAACTCAAATTCGGATGAACTTGAAGCGATTACACGACAGCCATGAATAATTGATTTACCCAAGGGAAATTAAACCAAGGAAATCTGTTTCTCAAACCTTTGTATTAATGTGATCAATGATTTTGGTGGAAAATTTCAACTAATTTCCACGTTCGTGATATTTACAGCTTCCTTTGATAGATCTGGAATCATAAATTGATGGCTGTGTATGTTGGTTCGTTCGCATTTCGAACCAGATATGTTTTACCTTCAAATAAATTTAAACAGCTTTGAAATAATTTTCTCCACCTCCAACATTGGTACTCAGTTTTTGTTTCTAATTTCGGCCCCGGAGCAGCACGAACAGGCAACAACTTTTCCAATTAAGTTTCTACCGTGTCCGCTCGTGGCAACCGTAAAAACACGAGGGCTATCGAAATACGGAGAGTCTAAACTTTCGGTATCGTGAAATTAATATTTCCCGGGGCTCGCACGGGTTCATGCACCGTAAAGCGAAAGCTCAAGTGAACGTGAACCGAAAACGAACGCAAACATCATAAATCCTCCATACGACAGGCACGACACGGTTGTATGCAAAATATAAACACAGCCGATGGAAAGGGGTGGTGCATCGTACGCGTTCCTGTTGCGACGTTTAGATATTTATTCAACCTATACTCCATGTCCATAGACTATTCGCAGGCCGGGTTGTTTAATTAGTTAGTTTAACTTAGACTAGACATTGGATGTTGTCGAGATGAATGCATATATTTGTTAGAAAAGTGTAAGCTAAAACGAAAACGATCTTAAACGAAATTAATTTTAAAAATATTTTACTTTAAATACTGGAACATTGCAATTTTTCCAAATGTGCAATGGCAGTCGATTTACAGCTTTCCTTCTGCAAGCATTATATAAATAATGTCTGAATCGCTTAGAAGACAGTAGACAGTTTTAATATGTCCCCTGTAAAGAATATTCAAACTATGTTTTTCGATCAAATACTGGTCGTTAAATAAAACCATTTTGCCTTTTCTAAAAACATTTTCCTCAAAATAGGTTCAGCATACAATGAAAAAAGATGCGATGAATTCTTCTATCTTGTTTTTATACCTTCTTTTTGCCTTAAGATAAATAACCCGATCAAATGTAACCATAAACTTCATGGCTTATTCGTGGGCTAATAAAAAAGGATTCTATGGTCGTAAAGTTATTATGACATTACCAGCTACATTTCATATCGCACTTTCTCCGACTCAGATTTTTGATTTACATCAAATTTAAGGGGACCGTAAAATGTCTGATAACAAGCGCGAAATATTCTGTGATAGCCAGGCAAAGTTCCATCCTTGCAAAACCATCGTTAATTCCGGTGTATTGCACTCGAGACAACACGAAACTAATGCACAAATGGATCTACTCAGCGAGCTCCACCTTAAGAAATACCACATTGTTGCTACCAATAAATAATTTTACCACCATCTCGTAAAACAATTTGCAAAGCTGACCGTTTGCAGCAGGCAATCAAGAGGAAGAAATGGCTAGGTAAAGGACTTCTCGTGCAGCATAATTGGCGCGCTATTTAAATGATTTACGCTCGCAATGACCTATTCTTTCCGCTGCTGGCCGATTGTAACTAAATTGCAACTGCCCACTGCTGGTTGTGTGAAAATAGGTTTATGGAGCGTTACGTGGCTATTAACAACTATTATTTGCACAATTCTCACTTCCATTGTGCATTTTGTGCAAGATTTTCCCATTAAACCTCGGAGTTTACAGAATGATGTTTTCTTAAAATTAATAGTTTTACTTCGAAGCCATCAACGAAAAACTGAAAGTTAAACTTAAAAGTTCCTTTTTTCCATTCGTAACCGTTCAAGGCAAATGACCGTCAACGGTGATTATATTGCACAACGAATCTTCTTTCGACACATCCTATTTCCCCGGAGCACACTTGTGTCGGGAAAGAAGAAATCCCACTTCATGGCGCATATACAGCCGCTATCAACAAATCGGAACAAATATCGAGGTCAACCCACCTGACATTTGCATCTTAATTCAAGTCTCATTCCATTGCCAATGCTTCCAAGGATGCACCATCGTTAAAGCGAAGACATCCTGCAGCCATAAGGGTCAGTCCGTTGCATCGTGGCGAAATCAAACTTGCACTTTGTGTCGCTTCCCTTGAGGGGCACATGCTCACAGTTCGAGAGAAGAAGCACGGTCCTGCATCGATGCAGCTTGGGTGGTATGAATATGCGATTGAAACCAAGCTGGTCGCCTCCGACGGAAATAGATCCAAAGGCAAAGACGTGACCGCAGTCTGGCAGAAAGATGTGTGCACCTTGGAGTCGAGACTGCATTTGTCAGCCCCATTACGACCCCATCAGCGGTGCTATGAGAAAGCACACTGGCTAGTACCATTGGGTACGACTTTATTGCACTCTCCCCAAACACATAGACATACGCACGACCTACGTGTGCACTTGAAGCGGAAGAAAATTCTGATAAGCACCGAACCTCTGTCCCGGGACTGATTGGATTGCCTTGGGGGTGGGATAAATGTATGGAAATTACCTTGGTAACTTCAAGTGGTTAAACACTACCGGGTGAGTTCTACCATGGCACAAAGTCAATTATTAAGTCACTAAGTTCAAACGGAGACGTTATCTTTGTTGCATCCCGTCTGTAACGACCTCTCGACAGTATAATCATTCACCTAGACAACATTGGAAGCGAAGAACGGGTACTTTAGAAGAAAACATATTTGTCATTCCTGGTACCAATTACTTCTCTCACCATTTAACCTCCACTGCTTTAACACCGGCGCAAGATCAAAAAGTGAAGAATCAATCAAACGACATGAAGTACGAGTCCTTAACATCGTTTAAGGCTTTCCGGGAAAGTGTTTCTCATTCCATTTTAAAGTCTTGTTGACGTGCTTTGTTGGGCTGGTTGCTTTTTCACATCCTTCCTCGATGCCGATAACCATAATTCACAAGTCATTAACAAGACAGATAACATTGTCGCCGTCATGTTCATTCTGGTGGAACAAAGGGGCTGCTTTTCATACACTTTGTGGTTTGCGGTCCACTGGATGCACATGAGTGAGCTTGAAGAGGTGATTAAAGATGAAAGGATGGAATGGATGGGCGATTTTCCTCTAAATATGGCTTTTTCATCGAAATTACCCAAGATGGTGGGTGATTCTGGCAAACACTGCATACCTGCGCCCTGTTCGGCATGCACAAAACGGTGAACGCATTAATGATCATTACCGAAATGCAATCAAACCCTTCCCCGCGCTGCGGTCCACTTGCCGGTCCCAGAAGTTGGGACTAACAACATGTTTTCCACCCGAGGGGCAGAAGCATGCCGAAATTAAATTTAATGCCACTCCGTTACCATCGGCTCGTCGTTTAATGTTCGCGCGGTCTTATCTGCCGCACCATCCAGCATCGTCAACCATGCCGTCCCCTCGTCGCCACTCGTTTCTTTCCCATCGGAACGTGCATTTTCATCCCTCCGCCGAAAGGCAAGGAACGGACGAATGAATAAATAAAACAACACACCTTACCTCGCGGGGAAGAAAAAATCATCAAAATTGCTACTGTTGCACGTGGCATTAAGAGCGAGTGTGTGTGTTCTGTTGTGTAAAGTATTTTTCCTCACAAAAAAAACCAGCGGATGGGAAAATTGTACTGCACAACCACCACGTGCAGCAAACGGGGCTTATCGAACCGAGTGCAGAGCAGCTTCTTCTTGCACCAGGGGGACACGATGTTGCGAGAGGAGTTTAGAAGGGGAAAACTGCTTGCGAAACGTGATTTTGCCCTAGTGTCGCATCTTAAGGATGGAATGCCACCCTACCGTAAAGAGAGGTAGTCTCCGCTTTTACTCGATGCGGGACGATTTTTTCCCTTTCTGCTGAAGAGCATATCACCGCTTCGGCCGTTGCGATGTTATCAACTTTATTGGCGGAGTGTTGCTTTTGGGGTAAGCTGTTTTTCATTTGTGAGATTGTTTCAGCTGTCATATTTTTTCTGCCTTCTTTTGTCACGGTTCTGTTACTTATGGGTTTGAATTTTTCAGAATCTTTTGTTTGCAGTTTTATTGATTTTTGAATCGTAAAAGTGACACCAATCTTATCTTGCCAAAACACTGAAGTACCACCACGATGGATAGATAGAAAGCGGTACGAAATAAACACTTAATCAAACAATGATAAAAGTAAATGAAACCAGCTTCACGCGGAATTGATGACAATTATGTTAAAATAACTAAATAAATTCGACTTTACGCGAAAACGTTGATAAAGAGGCTAGATCTAGAAAAAAAGCTAGATTGAATCGTATTTTCAATTAAGAATATAACAATGTTAGCGCGACAGTAACTTCAAAAAGATCCCTAGAGAATAAACAATATGACGAACACACAGAAGGTGTGCATAGCTAAAGGTGAAAAACACAGTGGATCGTCTATGAAATCACGTTAAACAAACACTCTAAAGAGATCTATTTTTAATACATTAATTTTGTACAAAACAAAACCCTTAAACGAATGAATGAGTATAGTATATGATACCATTTGTCTAACAAATCAAAGCTCTAACTCTTGTAAAACCAGATAAATCATAACACATGCGGAAGCAGCTTCTTTCGTTTAGTGAATTATTATAAAACAGAAGGATATTCCCGCCCACAGGCAAAAACATTATGAATACCATTATATGGAATGTCAATAAAAACTTGTGGCAACGTATGGTAAAAAATGGGATTCTCCAGTTCTAAAAGTAAAATAAAAAACAAATAGATTCCATTAATTATCGCCAACGGAACGAAGGGGAGATACGGTTATTTTTTCACATCCGTGGTTAGTTTCTCCGATCGACCTTTTCCACCCTTGCATCCCATTGGTTTCATATTTTAGGGAAAAGTGCACGTCACCAAACCATTCCTACTGGAAGGAAGAACTGGAATAAAACCGTAAGTTAAACCCGGCACAGTTCAACTAACACACTTACTCCACAGAGCGCTTTCCATTTCCATTACTATTTTCCAACGGAATAAGGGCAACGTTTTCCACGCTTGTGCCATATTTACCCTCACCCCACCACGTGGTTCGACTGCAGCACCAACCTGCCTGCTCATTAGCATAATCCTTTCGACTGTTCTTTGCATTCGATTAGTTCCACAAGCGAAGGGTTCGTTTCCCCGGTTGGGTAAAGTTACTGCACGAGGCACGGTGTGCATCCCACGAATGCGTATGTGAGTGTGCACGTTCGGTAGCTTTTTGTGCATTCCTGTAATAAATTAGCATCTGCAAGCGATCGTGAATGATACGAACCGCAGGAATTAATTACCATACATTCCCTGTATATTTCATTTCTTTCTCTGTCGATCCCTACCAAAACCGACTCCTTCGTCACACTAACCACGATGTCATCCGGGCTGATGTTTGCCCTGTTTGCCTTACCTTCCCAATGCATGATACGTTTGTGACTTTCCCCAACACTCAACCCCGTCAACTTCGACACAGTTTGCCGCCTGGAAAGGATCACAGGTAGATAGAACATTTATTTGTCTAGTTCTTGGATTTTGGTTTCCACTTGAATGTCCTTTGAAGTATAAATTATTTTAACGAACGAGTTTGCCTTCGAATCAGTTTCCGAGTTCTGCACATTTGAGTGGATTTCATGAATTTGTTTTATTTTCTTTTTAATTGCAAATTGATTGTTGAGCTCAGTTTAAATATGTTCTCATACAAATTGAAACATCAATTAGTTCATAGCAAGAAAGCAGATTTTTTTTGACAATTTTTTAATTAAATTTATTTTGGAATAATACAACCACCAATTGTTTTTGAAACACCTGCAACAAATGTTTTTCAAACTTTTTTTAAATTTTGTGTACGATTGCTTTCTCGACATACTACAAGAGGTTTACTGACATTTTAATATACTCCCAGATTCTATTGGTTTCCGAAATATTCTTAAGCCACGAAAACCACAATTTGTCATTTTGAACAGTGTCCTGGAACTCCTACAGGACATGTCATTAGAAAAGTCAAACGCTCTGACAACGCCCTGTATAAGCATTTTGTACCCTCATCCTAATACTTTTTCAATCTTTTATTAAATATGAATAGTGAATGACAATAACTAAACAACCATTTTTATGTCTTAAGAATATAGGAAAACTAGGTAGAAGAAAGTTGATGAAGACAGTATGTGAGAATATATTGGACATCGTTTAGTACCACCTACCTTGTATGAGCGTAAACATTTTATTTCAAACGTTCAAAGAAGCAGAGTAACAGACTTTCAGGTGATTTATTGGCTACGATTGAAATTATGTTTGCCAGTTTGTTTTTCCTTATTTCCAATAGTAAAATGTTCCCAACATGTGCATGTCTTTTGAACGATTTCCGATGCCAGTTAAAAACTGTTAGCTCCATCTAAAGGATAACCCATTACAATTTTTACCTTCTGAACTGCATGTTCTTGATAAAGATATCAACCGTGAAAAGTTATACCTCTCGGCCTAACGAATTCTCTTGCACACTTTCCACCACACAGGGCTCCCTTACCAAGGCATTCCGGATGAGTTCCGGCTATAAACCGCGCGGTAGCGGCAGCAACGGAGGCGGAAGCGGTGCCGGATCGGACAAGAACAGCGTCTACAGTTCGACCTCTCCGACGCCTTCGTTCAGCAGCAGCGAAGGTGGCATCTATGCGACGGTCGGCTCTCTTCAGAGCCATCCAGCCTTCTTCCACCATTTGCCACCGCCGACGTCGGCTCCACCACCCGTCCCCGGGCCGCTGGGAATGCGAACGCTCGATCCACAATCGGGACCGTCGGAACGGCCCCATACGGCAAGCAACCGGGTCAGTGCGCCTCCGATGGACACCGGTGGTCACTCCACTCTGCCGAAGTACGCTCAGCATCGGCGCGTGAAAAGCATCAGCGACATCGAGATTCCTTCCGTCGGACCGGTTGGATAGGATGAACAGACTCAAAAAGTCAGTGAGGGCGCGGAAAAGTTGAACAAATCAAAATGATTAGACACTGTGGCGTCGGAAGCCAACGGATTTAGGATCTTTCTGTTTAGGGTCCTAATTTCATCTGAAGTTCTCTTTCTTTATAGCAAAAGCTTCACTTCAAATTCACGGGTCTTATAATTATAATAACATTCAAACAAATTAAAGAAAATTGTTCTTCATACGTTAAAACACACAGGAAAAGTCATAAACCAGTGAACAAATCCCCAATCCCCGACATTCAGTGAAAAGTTCGCTCAAATGCATCTGCCGGAAAACCAGCGGGATACGCCAAGGCTTGTGTGACATGGACGAATTTCCGGTTCACCGACTACTTCCAGTGCAGCATTTGTGGTTAACCACGCACGGGACCTACGGAACCCTCGTCGACCCCCGGAGCTTGCTGGGGTTTGGAAGTACGTTTGAGGTTTCATTGTCACGGGTTTTGCGAATGGTCGGGGGCGAGCCCATCGGTTCCGTTTCCCAGTTCCCTGGGATCCAGGATGGATTCAATTAAAGGAAAACGGCTACAGTACCGGCTATGCACCATTGGTTACAACGCATTGTGTACTAAATAGATTGACGAGAATCGGTTCCGAGGCAATTATTTCACGAACTGATTGGGAAATCAGGCTACCAACCTGTTTTCTACCGGTGTGTTACAAAACCGGGCTAACATTTCAAGCATCCTGCACCTCACATTTCGAATATTATTTATTATCGCCGTTTCAACCCACCTGGATATGGCAATTAGTAATTATTTCATTAACCCTGTGCAGCCAAAGTGGTGTAAAATTGCATCGGAAAAACGCCACAATTCGGATTGGAACTATCGACGAGATTAGGTAAGCCCGAGCCCGTGCAGGGAAGAGCAGTTTAAGGGAAAAAAGGCCGAAAGTGCAATCGAAACATTGGAGAATTCCATGAGCAAACGCTCTGCCCCATCCATGAGTATTCGTTGTAAACAAATTAGTTTGTAAGCGCAATTATTTCCACCATCCAACTGGGGGCAAATAAGTTATTATTCACCTGCACCAGAACGAAATCGAATTGCTACGAAAACATCAATTTCCCCATTTACATATCACCATTCCGGAACGTTTGTAATGAATTAATTTTACAAATTAATTTCATTTCACCTATCAAATAACAAGATAAAGAAAAGAACAAACTAAAAACTATATAGCCTAGGTACGCGCCGATATTTGAATTGATCTATTCGCTGTAGTTATTAGTAAGGATTTGCCGATAATTTCTCAAGTGCGAACGAGATAATCACAACAACCAGATAAAAGTTTAATTGCAAATGTAAAATGGAATGATCGCGCATATGTTCCGCATTAAGCGCTCAAAGAATGCGGGGACTACCTACGGAAATTGAGTGAAGCAAGTGAACATGCCACTGACCAAAGTCATTGTATTTAATGAGAAGTATTTTTTCTAGGCATCTATCAATAACCCTTAAAGTAATGTATGAATCGTATTAAAGCAAAGTGTATGAATAAATTATATGAACATAGAGGAAAGTATACGTATATGTGTGTTTTTAACATTTTCCTCTGTGTAAAAAAACACTAGGGTTTTGTTTTGGGAAAACAAGCTTACTTTTCAGATGTGGCTAGTTATTTAATGTTTAACTTTTTTTAAATAAAATTGATGAAATAGTAGAACCATGAAATTTAACGGTCTCTTTTAAATCTCTGATTTATCTTTGTCTGAGTCACCTTGTTTTCAAGACCGTCTATCTAAATCTTGATTCGCTGGCACAGCATATTTAGTAACCTTGGCCAATAGAGGTTATCGAAACGGTAAACTAGTTAAATTACCGTTTCAATCAGACTTCAGACTTTTTCACAAGCTAGTGAAAATCCTAATTAAACCAATTTCTTAAGTAACAATTAGACAATTGTAGATTTACATAAAGTTGTTTTCAATCATATCGCCGATGCGCCGGGCTATTGTAGGCTTTGATGAAACGGTTGAACGGTTTTATTCAATTTTCGCCGCTCAAAAATTGAGGCGAAAAGCGAATTCGCCCCGAAACGCGGCGAAATCCGCTCTCGGTGCTATCTCTCGCCCGGCCACCGATTTTCTCCGAAACAAGAAACGATGGTAAAATTTTACCTTCGACAAAGTTACGCGTCTTGAAAATACCTTTCATTTGAGGGGTCATTTGTCTGATTCGGTTAAGAAACAAACAAGTTATTGAAAAATTAGCTATTTGATCCTTTATTTCAGGCTGTGACCAAGATTACTGGAACTAGAATGAGTAACCAAGGTGGCTGTGACCGATGCGGTTGTCAAACGACTAGACGTCAGTTATCAAGTTGCCGTCGTCGCAGTCGGACGTGTTTGTCGCTGCGCACTGTTTTCTATCGCTTCCATTACGGCGGATCTTTTCCGGCCTGTTGACGGAGCAATTTTCCGCGAAACTGGCAAAGTTCCACAGACGCGAAGTTAAAGGACCGATTGTGTAGTACAATCTAACCGCCAGGGGCGTCAGAAGTTATCTTTCGCGTACGCACGCAGGCAAACAGTAGTGGCACCTTCGCGAAAAAGCACTCCGAAAGTGTATAAATAGCTGCAGAAGGAAAGATTCTACTCGAGATCCCCTTTTTTCGATCGTCAGGCGATTGTGCGAGCAGCGGTGGAATAAAAGAACGAACTTGTGCATCGCGGTTTGCCCATCGAGGCCAGTTGTATTGTATTTATTTGTTAGCTAGCGCGTATTTAAGGTGGTGCATCATCACCGCCATTATTTGCAGCGAGCGGCATACATCATCAGTTTGCAAGTGCAGATCGCGCGGCGCGTGTGTTTGTGTACGTTTGTACGTATGATCGCATGATCATTTGTTTGCTGGTGTGCGGTGCATTGTGATCGCAGGTCGCGTATGTTTACATTGTGCCCGCGTGGAAGAAAGTAACGCCGCGTAGCGTATCGTACGATTTTTCGTTGCCACATAATCACTTACCTTATCCACGTGCCAGCTACACCACAGCACCATTCCGGTTGTGGAAAGAAAGTGACGGTGAGCAGTCCATTGTCTTCTTGGGTGGCGTGATCGGAGAAGCTGTCATTTCTTCCGGACGATCGATTCGAACAACACAGCGTTCCGTTTTCGAATGCCGTCCAGCCAGGGTTATCACAAAGTAGCATCGGAGCCACCGATCGATCCCGTGGAAGCGGGAGGCACCGGAACAACCACACCGCTCGCCGTAACCAACAGCACGATCATGCCGGGTGGCAATAGTAACAGTGGCTCCACCATGGTGACGGGGACGGGAGGTCCGGCTCAAATTCAGTCAAATCCGGCCGGCAAAATACCGGCCACCAACTCCCAGCAGCGCCTCATGCCCACCGACTCGGACTCCGTGTCGTCATCGATGGACGACGCGGACATTGAAGTAGACCATCGGAGAACCCATCATCGGCACGAAGATGACTCGACCACGACGACAACCACGATAACGTTTGGCTCGATAGGGGCCAACGCTTGGTTCACCGTTGGAGTCCTCTGTTTCGTCAACCTCATCAACTACATGGACCGGTTTACGATTGCAGGTATGTGACTCGTCCCGTATCGTCCCGAATGCGTTCCCTAAATTGTCCACCATTCTTTGGTAAGGTTGCCCGCAAAAAGTTGAATAATCAACAGGTTGCCAAAGTGTGGGCCCACCACTTTTGGGGCGTGTGGAATCTTCTCCCGCACTGTAACATGCACTTCAAGTTTCCATACAATGCATCGCAATTTGTCTTGGGCCGGAAACGCGAAGGGGAATCTTCGCCGCAGGGATTTTAAATAATAATGATGCACGTATTCAACCAGTGCAGGGTTTTTTTTAAAACGCCAACGCAAAAGACCCCCAAAGGTTACGTACATGAATTCTTAATCTCTTGCTCCTCCTTCGTTGATTGCATCGTTGCACTTACGAACTGAGAATGCAGGTACGGCCAGCTCCACCTTTTAACTGCATTCTACGGTTAATTGTGGTGAGCGGCGTTGAGGTAATCCCGTGCCCTTTAATCACGTCGGTTGGATTGGAAGCATACATCTTTGAATTGCTTTTTATATACAGATTTGCGTGTGGGTTCATAAAAATAATAGTATAGTTTTACATCTCGTATATAAATTCCAAAACATTCGTTCTTTTATTGTAACTTGAGATGAATCACCCTACAAAATACAAATTCGATGAAGTGTGCATCTCTGGAAACTCTTGTTATCATCAGGATGACAGAGAAAAATTCACCCTCGGAAACAGCACCTTTTTGTCGAAACAGGCATCTTATCTTTACCGAGGCACAAGCAATGAATACAAATCGCCTGTCAAAACTTATCTTCAATGAGAAAATATTCATCTTTATTTTTTTGGTTCTGTTTGGGGTTTCCCAAAGCCAAGTTTTGTTTGATTTCATAGATATTAAATTCCTTTTACTATCCATAAACGCATCGAAACCCAGTTTGGTACAACAATAATCGTCCATGATCATGCTTATGACGCGCTATTTTTCGATCAGGCGATAAGTTTTGTCAGTCATGCTAAATTTCCAATTTCGGTAACGGCTCCGTTCCATACTTCGTTATCTACCAAACACCCCTCGGCCTTATGTTTTCCCTTCAACAAATGTTTCACCTACCATATTTGTTGTGGGCTTGCGAGACCTACACGCTCATTTAACACCATAAGGCAAAAGTACTATTTTTTCCCCCTATACTGTCATTTCTACCTTTTTTTATTTGGGAGCACCCTTAAGACCCTCGATTAATCTTCCCCTAATCCTTCCACAACTACACCATCGGCTCATTTTGGAAGGCTTAAGGATTGAAATGAACGTTACGTTCGATGCTGTCAAACGTGCGGTAGGCTGAAGGATGAACAAAAAGTGAATGTAAGTCATTTTTTAGTTTCCATGTTTGACGTAATTTATTGCATTTCGCTTCACGAAGGGACCCTCCCCCGAAGAACACGGCGAGAAGTAATGATGAAGATTCCTTATCCAGATTAAAAATCAACAAAAAACCCGGGAATAATCAAATCGCCACCAAACGCATACGGACACACCCTTCTTCCTAAAACTGCACTATCTGCCATCGGGACGCGATGTCTGTCGTTGAGCAAATAATGCGCTTGATTATGGTGTGTTACAATAAATAATATTTTCCCCTGCACCGCATCGACCGCAGACCCGGAAAGGGACGTATCGAACAATTTGTCCGCCCAATAACTCGTCCCTTAGCGGCTGGTGGTCGTCCCGAGTTCGGGTTCGATCAAGAGACTTTTGACACGCTACAATTCCTCGACCCTTTGGGATGTCCTTTTACCCTGTTGGCAAACAGGGTGCGATGGGTTACTTCCCTCTCCTGCAGTTATCTTTGGTTGTAAAAGATTCGTTTAAAAATTGTTTAATTTCATTTATTTGATACGCACGCACACTCCGTAGTGAGCTTAATGTCGAACGAATTTTAGGAAAAGATAAATTAAGGAAATATTTCTTTACCAGCAGGGAATTTGTTTGAACCATTTTTATTTTCGGTAGCATGCAGTGCGTCTTACATCTTGTAGATGCACCGGGTAGACACCAACGTCCACCACCCTCAAACCAATCAATTTTCCGGATCACATCCCCCTCCGGCAAGTGCATGAGGCCGTTGAAATATTTTCGAGCCAAAGGCCGTGTTCGGGAGCTGCTGACTTCTCCAACACTCGAAAACCAATTTGTCAGTCATAATTTTGCCGGCGCGGTTGATGATTGCAGTTGATTGGACATTATATGCGCCACAACTCCACCAAATAACCCCAACCGAACCGGTCTTCCACCCGCTCCGTCTTCGCTCAAGAAGGTTCCGTTGCGCATTGGAAGTGCGTTCCACGGTTTCGGTAGGCAAGAAATCGGTGGCCAGCCAGCTAATCTTAATTCGTGCCAGTCTCTGCCTCCTCCCCGTGGTCGGTTCGGTTAAAGCAGAACGAACGGTAATGCTATTAACTGCGGGGGAGTAAAATTCAATTATATTTCGAGCAGCGCCAGAATGAACGCTTGCACGAGGCGGAGTTGTGTATGAGATCGCAAAAATGGTGTTGCTCGTGCCACGTAATTGTGTGGATCTGAAGCGTTTGTTTTGTGCTTAGTTTATCAGAATAATGGAACGGTAAAATAGCTTGTACAGATAATGAACGAAGGGGAAGGTATTTTACATATTATCCAAGGATCCTTAAAGGATTAGAATTACAAGGAAAGAACTGTCATTACTGCTAGATTATTTCCTATCATAGATTATTGTATATTTTTTCAAGTTGATCGTAGTCAAATACAAAATATATAGATGCCACCGATAGGAAAAACCCTCTCTATGGCTTTCTCCTAAGAAGCAAACACGTGTTCTCAGTGTGTCGCCTCCAGCAAGCAACGTCGTCGTACCTTCTTGAAGGGTTCTAATTGAGTTTCACCGTTTTCACTTTCAAGGGTTCGCTTTCTCCATGCATCTAGGAGAAAATAGGGCAAAGAAAAACGCGACGAATAGACCAACACCCGCGGCATAGCAGCGATAATTGGTACCGAGGGTCCGCTTTGTCCGTCCACCTCGTCGGAACGATGTGTGGGTTCTTATGCAATGGGTTTGAATGGAGGAACTCGAGCTGCTGCATCGCTTGCCGGTTCTCGCTCGAAGCGAATAACCGGAATTGTTTTACACTCCAGCTATGAAATAATAGGTGCACTTCTTTCATTCATACCATCCTAGTTCGGTGGAAGAATGGCTGAAACTGAAGAGAATTTTCCGTGGTTTTTTATGAATGAAATTTTCATTGTGGCTGCTAGTTAAACGGATGCACTTTCTGCGTTACACAAAATCATTTTGTGGATAGCGTCATCCTCTTATTTGGCTTACCGTGACTCATCCTACACTGGAGATTGTCTCTTAAATAAAGTCCACAAGTCCCGCAAAGGAAATACACCATCCCGACCATGATTCCATGTTCGCTTCTTGTATCGTAAGCGGGCGTACTGTAGCTGTGTGTTGGTATTACGATCCACAAGATTCGCTTAGAAATGGTGGCGACCCGATGCCATGTCCAATTAAAAAAGCTGACTTGTTCTTGCCTCTTTTTATATCATCTCACAGAAGCTTGAACCGCACACGCTTGGAAATCTTACGAACGCAGGAGAAATGCAAACATTTTACATTGCTTCGCATTGCAACTTGGGCAAATATTGAACGAGAAAGGCAGAACAAAATTGATTACTCCTCCTACAGTGAGGGCTTGTACATGACTCAGACTCATTACTTATACCCGGGTGTACAGCCTTGGGGTTTGGGGGAAAATGTGTCACAGTGTTTCGCGTACTTTTCGGATTGGAATGTCTGTCTTGTTTGGGTACACCATTAGCGTAATTATTTTCCAGTTAGACTGTGGCATAATCTGTAGAATAACGTGCAAACAACTTCGGGGAGGTTTGTTGTTTTGGAACTTGGGTTTTACAGTCACCGGTGGAAACTGTGTCACCATTTGAGTAATGACTACAGATTCAGTACAATATGGTGCAAAGACATCAGGCGTCAAATAAAAATCGAAAGTTATACAGCTCATCTGCAAACCCATTCGTAAACACTCGCTCTACTTCTTATTCGGCTCTTACACCGCATCGTCGCTCGTTGATTGACTCCCTTTAGGAAATAAAGTTCGAAAAGTAAAAGCAATTTCACTGGAATCAAATTTTCTTTTCAATTTCTCTACCGACTGCAAGCCCCCTTTACTCTAGCATATACCCAGGTGCTCCATTATTCGGGCCCCATTTTCCGGTTGTTTTATTTTGGAGAAAAAACAGCACTTTCGGAGTGAATTTTTGTTTCTGCGCCCAAGTTTCGTTCGAATGTAATTTCTCCAAAAGCGCCGTCACCACGATGTTACCACGTTTAGTCGTAGTGAGAGCGGGAATGTGATATTTTCCCTCTATTTATTGGATTCCTCCTGGCTTACTTTCTTTTACGGTGCGGATGGAGGCAGCAGTAGTAAGTAGGTTCCAACTTTCGGTTTAGCTGGGATTCATTCATGGATTTTGGGGATGATTTTGTTCGGTTGCACTTGTGCGCTATAAAATAAAAAAGAAATTTTCAAACCCACTGATGGGGGAAAACATCATAAACACCGCCTGTACATTCAAACAAATCGCACATTCAAGGTAACCGACTCCAAAAAAACCCAACACCAACGTCTCTTGGCCATTCTTGGGTGGCGACCTTCTCCGGAGGCGCGGAAAATGGGTCGCCCCACCTCGCGGAAGGTGCCATGAAAACAAAAAGAAAAAGAAACATTTCATTTTTATTGCAACCAACACACGATCACAAACACAAGGTTTCCCCTCTAGTCCAACGGGCGCGATGGGTTGGGAATATCAAATTTGACGATTTGCGCGACGTATGTCATTTTGTTTGATACATTCGCGAATTTTCGTTTTTCGCACTCGCGGATTATTGGAAGGAAGTATGATATATTTCTCCTTTTACTTGCTACAGTTTCCCCACGGAATGAAAACCACACACACATACTTCATTCCGAAAGACGTCACCTCCGTCGTCGCCAAGGGAAGGCACTTTTTGGGTCGTTTTTATTTCGGTCCCGCATTCTCCATCCTCTTGAGAACACTTCTCCACAATCGTCCAAGCGTGAAGGTGGAACCTTTTTAAATCGTGTGATACACGCGCCATTTATTTCCACAGTAAAGATACTTTAAAAGTTTCCTAAGACACCAGCGAACGAAGGGATATCCACAACAGTACCATTCTCTCACTTCTTTTTATTTTATTCATGTTTTTTGCTTAATTCATTAAAAACATTTGATGGCTTTATACTCACGAAGATCGCTTCTTTTTGCTTTCATGAAGTCCCACTGCTTCCCAGTGTTTGTATAATAAACGTCTGGGCCAAGGCGCTCTGCTTTTTTGTTTGCCTACCCCGTGGTTTCCAAGCTTCGTGAAGAAGTGTTTCGCAAATTGGACAAACGGACATTTGTGAAACGCAGAAAATGTATGTACGCACATGCTGGCGGTGTGCGTTGCTTTGCCGCTTACCGAAACATGCTGTGGAACTCCTCGAACACCACACATCTGTTGGCGCGGCTCCTTGAATGAACGTTCCAGAAGCGAATCGCCAAAGGAATGTTATGTGCGCCTGAAGAGCTCGACTTCGATTTCTTTGCAAACATCGGCTCTAACGGTTGCGATGGTGTGCGGGTTTTCGTCTGTATGTTTACTTTGTATCGTACGATCGACAATCGACGATCGAGACTTTCTTCAGACTCCTCCCGGTTGGATGGGGGAAACATAAATTGTATGCTTCCGATATATTTCCCGTGGTTTCGATTTCACCACTAAACTCTACCTATAGAAGTTATAATATTCCTGAAATCAATTCCGCAGAGGTGGGCTTTTAGAGACAAAATCTCCCTAATGTGATCGCCACCTTCTATCCACGAAGAAAGTGTGGGTAGAATTTAGTTGAAAAAGAAACCAAACCAACCCAAAGAAGGCTCTACTGTCGATAGAATGGAAACGATAAAAAGGGGTAGGCATCAGCCGCGGGGCGATAACATTTCCATTATGGTGCCCTCTCGCCCGTTTCCCGCATGGCCAACGTGGGCGGGCGGCATTGCACGGAAGGATAGGGATGCACATGCAGTTGTTAACCACCAGGAGACGGTCGAACACCCTAGAGAAAAAGAATGCAACATAAATTATCTCCGGTTTAAATTAAATTTCCTCACCCCAGGGAAGGTGGTGTGGTAAGGGTGTTGAACCTATGGTTTTGAAGCATCCCGTGATCCCCGGTGGAAGTCGAGCCGGGGTTTTTCCACCCGCGCACTGTCACTTCGGTGGCTAATGCATTTTCCACGCGGGAGAACCACTTCCAAATAGGCGATCAATTTAAACCTCTGCCTCCCGTGGGCTGACGTTTTTGGGGGGGGCGGAATTGGAAGCCCTTGGTGACCCCCGGGCGATAATCTACCGTTGCCCCCCTCCCACCCCTACCGTTCGAGGCAATGTGGAATCCATCATGGATTTTCAAACCGCGATCATTAGAACACATCAGGCCGTAACAAGCATAACGTTTTTCCGATCTTCGTTCCCTTCGGATCCAGAAAAAGTCGCTTGGAAGATGTTCCCAAAGCCTGATGGATAGCGTGATAATCCGGGAGTTGAAGCGCCCCAGCTTGAGTATCGCTTTCCCCTACAGTGAATGATAGCTTGTGGAGCTTGGAGACGGAAAAACACAAATCAATCACCGTCCGGTGGCGTCAAGTGTGAGTCACATTTACATTCCACATCGATCAGAGGCAAAAGAAAAAAAACCTGATCGTCCGCCGTACCGCCTTTTTTCCTTGCATTAGTAACATATTTCGTGCATTACAACGGTGACACAAAAATAAATAGTTTTAAATGCACGCTCCTCTCTCGTATTGTGTTACAAAAAGTGGAATGTGGAACAATTTTTCCATTCGCCGGCAAGCTAGACAAAACAAAATATATAAACAAATCCCTGCAAAAGCGCGGGGTCTGACATGTTTATTGAGCTCCGTGCGCTAATATGCATTTTTATCGAACAAAGTTTTGTTTTTACCCGCTTCAAAGAAGGCAGTCATTCTGTGTTTACATTCCAATCGACGGGCCATGTAATTGGATCCAATTACATTCCATGCGAGCAGCGTCGCAACAAATACCGTTTAGTTTAGAGGGTATACTTCGAGTGTCGTGACAAAATTCTCCACCTTGCCGCACGTGGCGGAAATTAACCGCACCTACTATATTGTGCATCGAGTCACGTGGACCAGGAAGCGAAGTTGTCCATATCCAGAAGCAATAAAACTTCAAAATACAATACCCACAACGGTACCAATTGCATTGATGTGTTTTAAGTAACGTTATAAGAATGCATGTTTATATTTCCTTTATTTCCATAAATGATCATCAGAATGTAAAATATCATTAATAATGCAAAAGCAATCATTGATACCCCCCAAAGTTCTACAAAATCTTTAAATTATAATTTGAAAATAATTTCCACAATTCGGTGTTCTTAACACTCAGTCAACCATTATCGCGTTGATTTTACTTAATTGTATGATACGGTAGGATTCTTGTTTTTGGTAGTAACTCAAAACCAGTCTAATGAATCAAAAAAGTAAAGACTTTTCTTTAACAGGCGTATGGATTGACACGGAACTTTTTTTTTTAGAAAAACATGTCCGAAGTGAAAAAGTTAACCCGAGAAAACAATATATGGTTCAAAAATACTCATTACAAAAATTATGTTCATATTTAGTGACGAAAATAACCAATTGAAATTGGCATTTATCCTCATTTGTTAACAGTTATGCTGGGCTTAAAATAGATGCGTCGTATAGACACACTCGGTATAATTAGGTGAGGACTTTTTTCCATTGTAATTAGTGTTAAAGAGCTTACCAAATTTTCATTAAATACGTCATAATGTTTTTAAGAACTTTTTTCGAAATTCCCATATCAAAAATAGCTCTATACTTCTACAATATTTCTGAAATTTCCATTCAACTTTTTCTATTTTCAGTTTTAAAATGTTAATACAATCAATTTAGCTAGTTTTTTGTTTCTTATGTTCATTTTATCGTGGAACTTGTTTATCATAGTAAATTTTGATTTATCGCAAAATACTTTTGCAGTGACATTTAAGCTAAAGAACTTATGAATAATTGAGTGAAATAAAAATGGAACCTTTACCGCCTTTAAGCAACAATGAGCTCGCTGTTTGGAACAACTCACTCTATAGGTAAAAGAAACAATTGAAATTATCGTCTTGAAATTCTGCAAACGAAGGCTGTCCCAACATCTTTATCTCTTGATATCGGCTCCTTCGGGTGGCCCAAAATTGGGGTCCGTTTAATCGGTTGAGCTGCAATAAAGAAAGAAGAAATTCTGTTGCATCACGATCGTACGATTCGCTGCCAATTGCCATTTGATAAGTGATCGAAGATGTCCGATACGAGTAGGTTAATTTTTGCTGTCTTTCATCCAACGGCTTCAACGATTGGACGGTTTGGTCCATGGCGCATCACGCAATCACGCGCCATATCTCGTCGATAGATGACGCCAGCCAGCGATGGCGATAGCGAGACACCACAACTCCTCGGTGTGCTCGCGTGTGTGTGTCGCAACGTGGCGTTGGCGCATTTCAGGCGGACAATTAGCGATAATTATATCATGCTTGACGCAACCCTCCATCCCCGGCCGGCATCGATCCCCGGCTAGAATAAACATTTTGCTTCGATAAACAGAAATGAAGGGAGAAAAAAGAACACCCCCATGTAATACTCCAACATGATCATGGTTTTTCTACAAGGGAGCGAAAGAGATACTGATGTGCCTTTTGGTTTGGAGTTTTCCCTTCGCAAGCAAGATCGGTAAATTGAGACAATTTGCCTCCTTCGGTGCTGGACCGGTGTTGTGTCTTGGCAATCATCGTCGTCTTCCAGAGTGCAGTCGTGCCTTTCGAGATAAGACGTTTACTGCAACACCTTTTACCACCAATCAACAATGTGTGACATACCGTTAGCGTAAGGGTCTCCCCCCAAGTATTAAGGTGAAGGTGTCCAACGTGTTACGTCATTTCCGGTGCACGACATATCCCCCCATCTCCCCGGACAGGTTGTACGGTTCAAGAACTCGTTACCAACTGTCTCAAACCAACGTTAATCGTGCCTCTCGATGACTTGGGCAAGATTAAGGACTCTCTCGCACTTCAAAATCGCCACGGGGGGTTGAAGGTGGGTGTGATGATGGTCAGGCGACCGTTTTGGTGCTGCGTTTGTAAGCGAACCGATATGGTCTCTCTGTAATCAAACATCGTACGACATGGCGCGATGGGAAGCCAATCGGAAATCGCGCAGCCGCAACCATATGGTGGCTTATGTTAATGTTTGGTTGCCTCCATGACGTGGCGTCCTTTTCAACCAACGGGGTTTTGTTCCGGAGAAGGGGTAGCTAACAAACAGGCAATTGTTTCTGCATTTAGATGGATGCACGGTATGTTAATATTCTGTTGCTCCTTTGCGGCTGTCTAGACGATTTGTGATACTCTGAACATTCATTTCTCTTCACCACACTTACACCACACCACTGTATGACAAATGCAGTCAGGTTCTATTTTCAACTTCTTGCTCAAGTGAACGTCGATGGGTCTCCGCTCAAGTATGGAAAACCCGTTGAAGAAATAATCATCTCTCTTGTTCCATTTGTAACCTAATACTTTCACTTTATTATTTATATTTATTTATATTTATCACTTTCAACGGTGGGAAATTCTAATTCCAATAGGCTTGTTTTATATTTGTTGTTCGATGTTGTTTTGACCTACGATGGGCAATTCCATTTTAGTGATAAAATTTAATCAAAGAGAGATAATTACGAGACTTTTCTATCCCAAAGGCATGTTATATGTTTTGTTCTTTTTGTCCTATTGCTCTATTTTCAACCAACGATGGGCAATTCCATTGATGATTTGTCACTTCCTTAGTTTTAAACTACGTTACGTTGCGTAGGCAAACTCTTTTTATGTTTCGTTTTATCGCACTGGCCAACGTTCTGTCCAAGCCAGTTATCGTCAAAGCTGTATTTCCCAAAGTAATAATAAATTTGACTCGTGTCACGTGTTCTGGGAAAACACCCTCCCGGTGGATGACGCAGCCACATATTTTAAAGGCCCACGGTATATACGCTTGCGTAGTATCGATGACCATGAGACCGCTGGTCGTACGATTTTTGTTTACTAGCAAACGTTTGAATCACGCGATGATTCGTACGCGTTGTTGCCCTAGCACGCCGTCGCCAGCCGGCATTATGAGGCGACCGATTTGAGGATGAGCAATGTCCGTCGACAGATAGAGGTTAATACGGACTCGGCAAGCGATCGCAACCTGACCTCGACCGTTTCACAAACGTTGCTCCAGGATGTGAACATTGATCATCGCATCTGTAACGAGAGCAGAGCGGTCTTATCAGTTCCGTTTCTAACACGAGACTTCGATTAAGGGTGCGGCTTTTACAAAAATAGAGCTGCCCCGACGGTGTAAACATCCCACAAATCTTGATGATGTTTATTTTTCAAACGGTGCATCTCAACCGCCTTTGCTACGATGGTGTTGTTGACCCGTTTCAACGGTGGTGCTTCGGGTCTAGAGAAAACTGCAAAGAGAAAGGAGCCTACATGATCATGATCCTCGCAGTACAAACAACATATTTCCCACGGTGGCACCAACTTTCGTTTCCCAATCTTTCGTACGGTGTGCTAAAACGAGGTCCACCTAATAACTGACCACCCAAACGGCAACCACGCATCTTACCGGCGTTTGCGATTGCATCAGAAACACCCTTCTGGTGTGAAGTACTGATCGCCGGTTCAACCAACCAACCGAGCCAAAACAGCGTACGGCCGGGAACTATTTTTAAACGTCGTTTTAAAAATGCTACTCCTCGTCGCCGATGTAAAAGATCACCCGTCGTTTAAATGCAAAATTCTTTGCATTTTCTGTTTCACCACTTTCCTTCCCCGCCAACCGTTTCCGTCTTTGGTTTGGGGTGGAGGTTTGTCTCTCTTTCCCCCGGTGGACCTCAAACCGAACACACACACACACAAAAACAATGGTTAAATGTTGCACCGACAAAACCGTTTCCCAGTCGGTAGAAAAGAAGATTTCGTACTCCGCGAAATCCACTGCAAGTTGCAGAAGAGCACATTTTCAAGCGACTTCCGTTTGGCGTGGCTCCACGGTGGAGGAAAGCCCCAAAGGGTGTGTACGTGTGTGTGTGTGAGGCTCCCTGTTGGGGAGACCACGTACGTGGTGTTGTGTGGGAGCTGCTCTATCGGCGGCATCTGCTTTACGTTACGCAAAGTCCCAGGGGTTGGCAAGCTTTGGGCCGCGCCTTGAATCGGTCTCTGCATCACAGAAACCTCAGTTTCATAGTTTCAATGTTGACTCGCTATCAGCGTCTCGACAATCTCATTGTGTGAGAATAATCAAGGGGGCGTTAATGCCACTATTTATCTGATTCGAACCATATTTATAGTACCTAATTTTTCTCAGACTCTGAGAGACTTTATTTGGTTGTACGCTGCGTCACCCAAATGTGGGTGACATGCTTGTTAGCTGTTGACAATGCTTGCTTGAGCCTCTGCAACTGTTTTCATGGTGAAATAACAACGAATTATAAATGTTTCACGAATCGTGGAGCTTAAGGCTGGTATCAGTGCTTAACCGCGTCAGGTTTTGACAAACGAAACTGTATGGGATTTGACAGATGAAAGCCTGTTGAAGTACGATTTTATTGAAGGTAAAATCAAAATCTCTTCGGAGAGAGGCCTTGTCCCACTTGGGGATGTTGAGCCACATAAGAAGAAGAAAATCAAAATTGTTTGATTTTATCGGATGGTCGCAACAAAATTGGATTTTCTTCTTCTTCTTAATTGGCTCAACATCCCCAAGTAAGACTAGGCCACTCTCCGTTAAGAGATGGGCACCCATGGGCCATGGGCACCCCCATTATGGATTTGGACACAAATTGGATTTTACAAACCCGGAATTGAGGATTTCATCTAGAAAAAGTAATAAAATTAATTTAACTTCCTTAGAATTTTAAAAATAACAGAAACACTTGTGAAATGTGTTATAATTTATGTATAATCATGTATTGAATTATTGCAAATCTTGTGTTGTTATTGCAAAAGCATTACATAATTGATTAAAATATTTTGCAGTGTGACTATTTTTATACTTCAACTAGCATTTTTTTTATCTGAAACTGCTTGCCAACCCCTGCATGACGCGAACGTTTGCCTCTTCTGCGGCTGCGGCTCGCGAGCTCGAAGAAGTGGCGCGATCCGAAACCGACCAATCGGCGCACGATTAGCTGTCGATGAGATGTGACGTCATGGCTGGGGGCCGTACAACGTCCTTCCCTTCGGGGACGGCGGTCGAAGACGGCAGAAACAAGATCCCGTGCAAGAGAGGGGGAAGGGATGGGTGGTATGCGTATCTTTCCCCATCCTCCACCGCGGAGAGGTTCATGGGGGCCGAGGACGCATGAGGCGTTATGTGTGCGCAAAGGCGTACTCTTTCGCTTACGTCCGGAGCTGCCTTACTATTATTATACTGGGGCGTCGTTTGAATTTTCGCTGGTCACATATTTTGCATGAGCGGTTTTTTTTTTAATTTGAATTGGCCAGTTTGAACCGGTCGTTAATTTTGGCTTCATTCTCAACCGTTGCCTCCCATTAGCTCGTGTTTGTACTTTGTTCTTCTTCGGGTAAAGGAAACACCATTCGAGTGGTGGGAAAACCAAAGCATCGTTTGACAGCATGGTGTAAATTCGTAACGCTTTCGAAGGTCCACGCGGCGCCAGCATTACGTGTTGGTGTTTGTGTCACCCTTTTCGCGGCCCCACATTGTTACCACGTATCCAAACTCCGTCAACCAAAGAGATGCCACGCCGAATGGTTGGTGACGTACCGGTTACGGCGGTTGATTAGACGCTGTTGGACGCATTCCACATCGGCACTGTATCGGGCCGTTGCCGCAGGATGACAACATCATCCGCTGGGAAGTTATGGCTTAGCTTGCTGATAAGAATACAGAACGTTGCCGGATCAAGCCGGTTCGGCACCCCGCGAATTTGTTGTTTTAGTCGGCTTCGAAGTAACCCATAATCAAGGCTCGAAGAGATTACGATTATGTGATAAACAGCACCAAGCTGCGTTGGTAATGGTACGAAAATGACGCATAAACAAAACAAATAATCGATTTATCGTCCCACGAAGCTGCACACCGTTTGTTTTGATGGCAAACATTAGTATCAGTACTTAAACTCCTCGACCGATCGCACGATCGCTGGCACGCAGCTAAAAATAAGTAAATAAATCCATTTCATAGACTCCGTACCACCGGATCGGTTTTATGGCTGGCGAAAGTTGGTGTTATGTCAAATTTATTCTCACCTTATTTAGGTCACACCGTTGCAAACTGCAGCTTTCGCCCGCTTGGTTGGTTGGTTGGTTTGTTGTCGGATGATGGTTGGCAAAACATTTCACGTCACTACAATTTGATGCGGCAGCAGCCACCGTGGTGAAATTTGCTCGTATACGTATGGGTATATGGGGAGGAGGGGGTTGTCTGGCTATTTATAAAAAAAGTTGCTACCCTTATTTCTCCCTTCCACGCGCCCAAAAGCCGGTCCATTTCACGCACCGTAATGGTGACGATTTAAGACGTTGATCAACATCGGAGAAGGCGGTGGCGCGTGTCACCTTAACGTCGTAACCACAAATTATGTGTTCCTTGCTTGAAGTACCAAAAGCATATGAGGTGACTACGGGGAATGTTTCACGGTAAAATCTTAAATCAACTCATCAAGAAATGAAGAACTATGTTATCTGTTTTCAAGCGCCTTCAGATTAAATGAAATACGAATTACTGAAATTTTATTTAGCTCCTGGTACTCCAAAGGTCAATTCAAATTGACATTTATCACGTATATCTTGGAACGAAAAAGGCTAGTAATAGATACCACAAACCCTCGATGACGAGAATTCACTTCAAGGAACTCGCATCTTCCAGCAGAATAACTGCGACACTTAGACTTGCCATTCAATTAGCACTATCAAAGTTCTTCCAGTACCTCCGGTGCTGGCAACAATATCTAAAACCGGTCCAGATGCTCTCAACTGACCTACGATGTCTGCTCCTCGGATGACTGCGACTACCTCTCGTCTATGATTACGGAGACAAATAGTTGGTACGCAAATGGTAATGCAGGAACTGAGTCATGGCCAGGGAGTGTGCCCGGCGTGCTGTCCGCTTCCTCGAGTGTTTGTCTATGCGGCGCGCACTATCTTTATGGAGAGGTGCACTTGACCGTATCTTAACACGTGATTCACACACGTCGTGTGAGTACACCTCGTACTACGGTACTGTGTGTCATTGAAGAAGGCACTAGCGCCACGTATTTTGGGTGGAATGAATAATTGAATTAACCCACTGTAGACCGTCCGCTGTAAGCACGGTTGGATTTTATGGATTCTGGTGACTTCGGCAAGTGTGAGTTATATCTTGCTCTTTTTTCTTTCAACCACCGTTTGCACTCGATCAGGGGAATCGTAAACATGTCAGAAGACCATAAACTGCTGTTCGGCGTTAAAAAGTTGACGTAGAATAATACTTAAAAAGATCCGTAGATAATACGGATATCATGCCCGACCCTTTTCCTGAGTGGTGCGATAAGTCAGTAGCATCGAGAACACTAAGGGCGGCTGAATTCGATCAATCATCATGCTGGATGCACTCCTAGAGGGTTAAGTTTTATGCCACTTGATGGATTCCAGCTGCAGCTTCAACTCCAACCGTACGCTGCACATGCCACAAAAATGTCAGAGGGACCGATCCTCATCTCCGCCGTAAGGTTTATTTTAGGACCGGTTATAGCTACCCACTCCCGCACTAGGATTATTCTCCACCGAAAAGGGCGTAAAAGTGAAAACTACTTGTTAAAAAGGGTTCCCTAAGTTGGGAGGAATCACCGCTTCATAGAATTAGGGTGATCAGCTTAGATCATGTCTTAGGGCTTGGGGGGCGATCGCCCTGAAGGTGAAGGGCCGATATGTCGACCGGCATCCGAAACCACGGAAGTGAAGGAGGACTTGACTTGTTGCTCACCGACACGTCACCGGTGGTCGGTGTTTTGATCCTCCCTTCTGCCCATTTGTGGGATGTTTACATTGATGGGTTGGGGCTATGTCAATAAATCGAACCATCGTCGGTGCGTGCCCGTTCCGGCTGTGAATGAATGTGTGTTTAGACGGCGGAGATATGTTGTGTTTTGGAGGGGGAAGTGGACCTAACGCCAACGCCACGGAACCAACCACCGCAAGACTCTTCGCTGTTTGTTTAGATCCTTCGAGTGCATCTTCACGCTGTGATTGAATATGCAGCTAACGTCATTCATTTCCCTTTTCGAACCTGTTTCTTCGCCTTCAACACTAATGGATTTACTATATAACACCCTGGCAAGGTGAATTCGGTAGGGAGATCTACAGCACAACACTTCATCCATACTGGAGCATTCGTTTTAATCGCTGTATATAATTCTTCTCTCCTCCGACTTTTCATCTGGAACGGAAAATGCATTCTTTAGAAAAGAGAAAAATGTGATGTAAACATACCCAACATACACACATCTTTTTTTCCATTCCCGGATGCTTCCTTCATGGTACATCGATTGCAAGTGCGCACATGTGCCCACGATCACGCGATCATCGCCCAATGCACGTCTCAAAATATGTGTGTGTGTTTTTGTATTTCTACGCTTCTTGATGCTGTGCCAAAACCGAAATAAAAAAAACAAGGGAAAAGCTAACCATTTTCGCTCGGATGGTATTTTTGCCGCAAAAAAAGGAGGCCCAAAAAAGATCGTACGATGCGCGATCGTACTCTGGCGCGCACTGACGTTTTGTTTATCTTGGTTTCATTAAGATTAATCAAACGATGACTAATGCGATCGTCGCTCATCGTGCTGTCATCATGATGAAGTTCGTGTAAAACGTTGGGTGAGACTGAAATGAAATTCATTTCTCGGCCTTCGTATGGAAGTTTCACCCGATGTAAATGAAATTGAATGAGATTTTCTATCCCAAGCCATCCTTCCCATCTTCTCTTCGACAAACAATTTGCCCCACAGACAGACTCTGGCCGATCGCATCTCAAGAGCAACTTCCCAAGGTCAGCCAAGAGTTAAACATCTGGTTGAATTGTAAACTCCACGATATAAAACCACTGCGGTCTGTGGTTCCCGAGGATTCCTTCCAGACCACGAACAACACGATCGTAACTCAATCGACTCCCATAATCACACGCCCTCCGCTTAGAGCGTGCCGGCCTTCGCCACCGATATCAATCAATTTCGCCAATTTACCGCCAATTTGGTGGGTGATCTTTTGCTCCCTTACGTCTCGTCGAAATTGACACTGAACTCCTGGTGAACGGTCCGTGATCAATTCGATGAAAAGTCAATTGACTGTGGCCCGCCCATGTCGTCGTGTGAAGATTGCGCTGACAATTTTTCCATCAGTCAGGATTTGAAGTCACACGTCCATTAGACAAGTGGAGGCCTGATGGGTGAGTAATTGTTGGGGAAATTAAATAAAAATAGTTCAGAATTATTTTCCCACCGACACCATGTTTTCGTGATATAGAACTTTCATTGATCCATGCTTCAAAAATTTACGAAAGGAAATGCGTAAATAAATAAAATAACTGACATTTTGAATGTCTGAAAAATTCTACGGAAATAGTCTGCAAATCTACCCAACGATTTTTAAATCCCTCCTAACGTGTATGGTATTAACCACGACCGACCTCCAAACATGGTCGTAGCCATGTCGGTAAGGATTTACTTCCTACTGCCATGCACCGTCAGCGCCGTCAATCCGCATACAACTTTCTTCGGTGATGTGCAACCACATCACACACCGTTGTCTGTCTGTCCCTCAGCGTCGTTCCTCGTTGGCCCGAACGAGGAATAAAAATAAACTATTCTAAAAACAATGTGTTTGTTTCGTCTTCCCAATGGCGCTTAGACATCAGTGCTCAACAAGCAAAAGAATCGGAAGACAACGACATGCCACACGCTCTTCGGTGCCACGGTTCACGGTCCAAAGTCGCGAGCGCGATCTTCCGATGTCCTTCTTCGTGTACGTCACGTGAACGAAACAAACGATGCTTAGTGCTTTAGAAGAAAGTTCAAACCGTCTTACGACAAATGATGCAATAGTAAATAATAGCTGCAGTTTGGTTAGCTCCTTCCAGCACAGACTGAAACCTCGGTGACTTTTGAGCTTTGCAAATCGATGCTAATTGTTTATAGACGCCTTACGAAGACCATTCACACTTCCTTACTTCTTTTAAAGTGGTAACGGTCGAACAACGTAGGGAACTGCTTAATAAACAAGAAGCACCGCAATTGACCACCGTTAGCAATCGAATGCCCTTGTTTATTATGCGTAAGAAAACGATGCACCGATTGGCCGAGAACAGTGCAGCAGCATATACTTTCAATATTTATTATCTCGTTGAACCCACAAGCAACGTAAAATCAAGTTGTTAAGCGGAAACAAAATGCTACCGAAAACGATGTACGAATTTACGCATACTTGATATATTGTAGCGGAATTTGGAGCAAGTGTGCCATCTTAAGCGATTCGTTCTGAACCTTACTAAAAGCTGTTTGTTAAACGTCGGCTTTATTTTTAGTACATTTTCACACACCTTTTTTCACTTGTCGTTGAGTTTCAGACATATGAAAGCAATCACAACTATGCTATAATTGTTTTAAAAATGGTTAAAAATCATGTACTTTTTTGTGCTTCAGGGCAAGACGGCCACCCAGTTTTATTTAAGGATTTAATGGAAAAATTGAGAATCTTAGCATAAGTGGCGCTTGTATATGTCAAGGGTAGTCAAATAAAGCTTTTCAATACATTTACACTAGTAAACGTCTTAAACTTAACTCCAAACTGGCGACGGGAGTTTTCTCCTTGAGTTTCAGTTATTCGGCAAGCATTTTAACGGTTTTCCATTCTTGCCGCTGGAAAACTTCTTTGGGGCAAAATCCGCTTATATTTATGCACCCTCCTCAGGGTGGTATTCTTGCCCCTAACACTGATGGCACTTTTTTAATCAGATTTTCCCGTGAAAAATTATTGATATTTTTGGCTGGCCCCTCGAACCACTTTCTCTTTTACTAAACTGTACTAAGTGACACATACTTTCCCGATTTTTTCGTTTCAATGAGTTTTGACAGCTTATTTAATTTGGTGGAAATATCATAAGATTACACTCCATTTTGCATGCGCAGCTTAAAATATATGACAAAAATGTGAAAAGTGGACTGACAATGAAATTCACTATACACACACTATATCTAGTAAGAGGGGTAAACATATCTGTATACTACATTTGGTCATTTAATTAAATTTTGATTAAAAAAATACCAGCTGTCTCAATTGCCTCAAATTCCGCTACCAAAAAAAAGACCTCACCTATGTACAACAGAACTAAAAAGAATCGTTAAAAAGAACAAACCTAATGAAAAGTAATGAAATGTGATATAAAATATAGGAAACTTTGTCTTCTGAACAAGAGCTCACATTAACGTCACCGGAACTGGTTTGAAAATCTCGCTCGGTATAGGGAACAAAAGCCGATTCGTCACGGACTTCCATCAGGTGATGCCGAGGTCTCCGGTGACGTACGCTGTCCCATGACGACTTGCTTGCGTTACGTGTACCGAGACCATTTGTTTGCTATTTTCGTTACCTTACCTTACAAGAAGATGTGGTAAAAACTGGAAGGTTTTTAGTTATTTTTTTCTAGCTGGAAATCACTTTTCGCATGCCACGTCTAACGAACCAACGGGCTGGAATTGTGAAGTGAATCGGACGGTTTGATTAACTCCTTTTTTTCTTTTTCTTTTTCGTTTTGTTTGCCGTTTCCTTTTGCGCAGGTGTGCTGACCGAAATACAGGACCACTTCAAGATAGGCGACGACGAGGGCGGCCTGCTGCAGACGGCCTTCGTCCTTTCGTACATGATCTGCGCACCCGTCTTCGGGTACCTCGGCGATCGGTACTCGCGCAAGTGGATCATGGTGCTTGGCGTGTCGCTGTGGAGCACCACGACGCTGCTCGGCTCGTACATGCACCAGTTCGGCTGGTTCATCACCTTCCGGGCGCTGGTCGGCATCGGGGAGGCCTCGTACAGTACGATCGCGCCGACGATCATTTCCGACCTGTTCGTCGGCGAAATGCGCTCCAAAATGCTGGCCCTGTTCTACTTCGCGATCCCGGTCGGATCCGGATGCGGGTAAAGTCGTGGACAACGGACCCCCTTTAGAATGCCTTCCTTAACATGCTTACGCGTTGCTTTTGTTTTAGGTACATCATCGGTGCGCAGATGGCAAGTCTGATGAACTCGTGGGTGTGGGCCCTTCGGGTGACACCGGTGCTGGGACTGATCGCCGTCGTGCTGATCATCATGCTGCGCGACCCGGAACGGGGGCAGAGCGAAGGATCGCATCACATGCAGGCCACCTCGTACGGTGAGGACATCAAGGCGGTCATGCGCAATCCCTCCTTCATGCTGTCAACTGCCGGCTTCACGTGCGTTGCCTTTGTGGCCGGTGCGCTGGCCTGGTGGGGCCCTAAGTTCATCCATCTCGGTTTAACGTCCCAGGCTGGCAACGAACACATCACACTGAACGAGTAAGTATCGATCGACGCGATTCCGAAGGGTCCTATCGGTCCTCCAAGACCGAGGTGCTTAATGTCCTTTTTCTAGGACACCACATACTTATCCCTTTTAACTATATAACGAATCCTCCAATTTGCGCGCCCCATTGAAGAGTGTCCCAGCGCTTCGGCATCGTGGCGATGCTGGCCGGTTTGATCGGTGTACCGCTCGGTTCGTTTCTGGCCACGCGCCTACGGCCCCGGTACGCCAACTGCGACCCGCTGATCTGCGCCGCCGGGCTCATCATCAGCTCGCCGCTCATCTATCTAGCGCTGGTCGTGATCAAGTACAGTGGCGCCTGGTGCTTCTCGCTGGTGTTCTTCGCCGAGATGGCCCTTAATCTGTCCTGGCCAATCGTGGCCGATATGCTGCTGGTAAGAAGAGGAGCGAGGAAAAAAGGATGGAACGAATTTCACCGGAACAAAGCGGCTTACCTCATCATCGCCTAAGGAAGATACTTAAAGCCCCCCTTTCGGATTTAGATGTTTCTTGGCAATACTGGTTTTTTTTTGTTTGTGTTTCTTCAAAATTAATCAAATATTTTTCTTCTCTCCCTCTCTTTTTCTCTCTATTCCCTTCACCTGTTCGCTTGGTTGGTGTTGACTGATTTGTATCGGAAATCGTGCGACTTTCCTTGCACCGGCTTGTGACAATCTATGCATATGGTTTGCTGGTTCCCTAGGGTGTCGTTCATTTTCGGTGCCATCACGATGACGACCGGCATTATCGGCGTACCGCTCGGTTCGTACCTGTCGCAGCGGCTCAGCATCAAGTACCCGCAGGCCGATCCGTACATCTGTGCGGCCGGGCTGATCTTGAGCGCCCCGCTCCTGCTCGGCGTGCTGTTCGCCGCCCGCGTGAACATTATCGCGACCTACGCGCTTATCTTTTTCGCCGAACTAGCACTGAATCTCAATTGGGCGATCGTGGCGGATATTTTACTGGTAAGAGACCGAATACCGAACCAACGGAGAAAACACCGGACCATCACCACCTCTGTTGTGTACTACTACCACCCTCCGTTGTTCTGGCGTAAAACTCAAAACAAACTGCTGCTTCAACAATGTCTTGTACCTACCTACTACTTCACTACTACTTTACACTCTACACCTTTCGAACTACAAACTACTACCATTCGTTAGCTTTTACTGTTGTTTGTTGCTTCTTAAAACGTCGTCCCCGTTCGAGCACACAAGCTCTCACACAGCACCATCCTTTTACTAAACCTGCATTCCCTCCCGTTCCCTGATGCTCCAAAACCTATGCTCGCTTTAGCTTTTTTCTCTTTCCGTGATAGATGGTGATCGTGGAACTAATGGTGATGGACCCAATAATGGTGGGCTACAAAAACCCTTTTGCTTAGATGGTGTTGGAAATGGGATATCATTTTGTACAAAGCTTTATGTTGTATCGATTAAATTTAAATGATGTTTTTTTTGTAAGGAAACGTAAATTTAGTTGCTGACAAAATTTAAACCAAAGGAATGAACTACTCATTCAATTGTATTTTTTCATTTCCAGTAAACATTTACCTGTACCTTCAATTTGATTTGACTTCATTGGATACCTCTCCCCTTTGGGTCCTTTCGTGACTGCAAGCAATAATCAACCCGGTATAACAGTTCTGTAAATCCTGCCGCCAGACTGTCGGGTGCTAGTTTTGTTACTTCCTGCCAATTTTCTCCATATCCCGTCTGGACGAACGGGGTTTTTCTTTCGCGCGTAGGAAGTTTTAATTTCCGGACACGTGTTCGATAGACTCCCTCGTTTGGGGTTTCTTTTGTGATTTTTCCACCAGTGCTTCAACCATCGGGGAAGAGTAAAACCTCATCTACTAAACCCCAACAACTGCACTAAAAATGTCTGAATGTGTGGCATACCAACCCCCCATTAAGCGAGGGTCCTAATTTGTTTAACCCTCTCGTAAAAACCTCTTTCACCGTTTTGTGTGTTTTGGATAACCCCAGACAAAAATTTAAACATTCCCTTTCCTAATTTTTTACGTTCTTTGTGTTTGTGTGAGTGTGCGTGTGTGTGTCTTTTGGTAATCATTTTAAAAGAAAATCATCGTTGGTGCTTTAAAGTTTTGATAATTTCTAAATTGTTGACGATAAAAACAAAGGGCATCTTTCAAAAGCACTTATTAAAGAGAGAGATAAATTAAATGATCCATTAAAACAAAGTAAAACGTAACGGAAACGTTCAGTCAGACTAAAACCGACGACAACGCAGTGTACATTACCGTAAAATATCTGCACCGGCCCAAACCATCCCAACTGTGATTCGGTGCTGGTGAAGCATTTGTCGTAAACGTTGCTCCGCGGCAGTTCTGCCGTGATGTAGATTTTCCTGTTAAATAAATCAGATGTATAGATTGTCACAAGCCACCATAGAAAAAAAGCCATAGACCAGCGAGGCTTGTTTAATTAACTTTTACGGTGCTATAAGCCACCTTTTTACTGTCTTTTAACGCCTTTGTTTTTGTTTAACATCTGTGTAGTTTTTGTTCTGTTTTTTGTTCAAACTGTCAAGAATGCGTTTATAATCGCAGATCGACGGGTCCGTCGGCTTTGTTTCAACGGATTGCAAATTTGAATTAATTTATCTCTCTCACGCAAGTAGCGCCATCTTTTGTAAAGCAGTGCAATTATCTAGAATGACATTTGCTAACCAATGTATGCAATCGGCACGCACAATACGGGTTTCGAAACTACAGTTATTCTATTATTTTCTTATTTCTTCAATTTCACAATTTGCTAGAGAAAACAACTCGCGCATGTTACTAAGTTCTTACATTGTTGAATCAGCCCAGTTTGTACCGGAACAACGCTCCATCCTTTTTCTCATCCACAAATAACAAAATATCACCTCAAAGAAGAGCAACTAATCTTTTTTTTTCATTTTTTCCGTCGCCGCTGTCCGTTTCAACAGTATGTCGTTGTGCCGACGAGACGATCGACCGCTGAAGCTTTCCAGATTTTGATCTCCCATGCGTTCGGTGACGCCGGCAGTCCTTACTTCGTTGGTTTGGTAAGTTTCCTTGCACTACGTGTTACCTTCTCGAATCGTTCTTCATCGTTTTCTCCTCTCTTATGCTCCATATAGATGTCGGAAGCTATCAAGCGCGTGATCCGGGTGTCTGCCGATGCGTACTCCGGTTTCGAAGCGGTACGACCGGCGATCAGTATGCGCAGTTTGTCCCAACTGGCCGAAAATGTTACCGTCACGACGCTGGAAGTCCTCAACACGACGACGACGACGACGACGACAACACTAGCCCCGTCGATGGATCTGACCGTGCCGGATCCGGAAGATGACTCGCCGCTGGTAAAGTTCCGTGCCCTCCAGTACGCCCTGTTCTCCACCTGCTTCGTGGAGATCCTCGGCGGAGTGTTCTTCATGATGACCGCCATCTACATCGTGCGCGATCGGCAACGCGTAGACCAGGCGATCAGTGGTAAGGATCATTGACCCGTCCCGTTCCGTGTGTGGTTGTTCCTCCGCCTTTTTTTTGCTGCTCTAGTTCCTTTAATTTCACTTCGCTTGGGAACGTTTCTTAAAAGAACGAGAAAAGAATCCTTTACCACGCTCTTTTTCTACTCCCTTTTGTTTCTTATCTTGGTCACACTTTTCCATTTCTTTTGCTTCGTCTCGATCGTTTCCACCATTCCACACCTTCCACTGTGGGTCCACCAACGATTTGCTCAATCCATTTTCACACATTTGTGCTTGTGTTTTGTGTGTGGTGCACGTTGTTTGTCGGCAGGATGTCAGCTCGAGCTCAGCGAAAGCTCCGGATCGGACGGCAACGGTACGGACGACGGTCAACGGTCGCTGCGGACGGCGGTGGCCAGTGGTAGCGCCAACGTTGCAACCTCCTAACGGCGCCGGCAGCCAAGTGAAGTGATCTAATTGGTGGTGTCCTTCGGTTCGTAACGTCAACGTTGTCATCATCCCGATCGCTCATCGCCCGCGTTAGTCTGTGATCTGTAATCCTTTTGTCCCATCCCTTCCCGTCATGAAAACCAAAAAAAAAAAAACGATAATCCCAACCCCGAAAAGAAAACACGTTACGAATCGAAGGCGGTTGTCGAGTGTCCGGGGAAGACATTCCGAAACAACACCTGCTGGCTAGACGCTTCTCACTTGCCATTCACTTGCTTTAGGTCAGTGACAACTGAAGGTTTTTCCTCTTTTCCGTGTGGTTTTTTCCTTTCAATGTGTGCATCGAATGCATTCGGTTTTAGTAGTTGTGTGTTTGTGTCCCTATTTTCTTAATTCTGTGCGTCAACTTCCTGTTTTGTCGGTAATGGAAAACGTTTCGTTCGTAGGTTTGATTGTTCTTCTGGTTTCATCCTATTCGACTCTAGTGTTTTGTTTTAGAAATGTTATTGCATTTTTATATTGCAATGTTTAGCATGGTGATTATATTCTTTCGAATGTTGTTTGGAATCTTATATATTTTTTCATACCAGATTGTCGTTTTGTTTGTTAGTTCGTGTTCTTTTACTCATTTCTTTCGTCTTTTACTTTTGAAATCGTGCTCCGCTAGTAGCTTTTGCGTGCTTAACACAACGACTTTTTTTTCTACATGTTAAACGTTCTTATGTTGCCCAGATTATTAACCTTTCTGATGTAACTCTCAACCCCCAACAGCGAATCAATCGAGCAGTGCCTCCGCGCACCGACTGGAAGGCTCCGTCTCCGACATGGAAGACACGTTACCAAGCGCACCGTAAAAAGAAGAGCAGAAGGAAACGAGGAATAGGAACAAAAAAGACACCCGGCCACGTCCAACACAAAGTCCGTGTCCACCGTACACCAAGGATGTTGGCGTATGCATTTCAAAGTGAGACGAACAACCGTTCAAACCGTTGTTTTTGGATGATCATCATTGATCCGCTAAAAGATACTACGGTTCGCTCACCGTCTCCCAACCCGAGTGCTCGATCGGTAGGGTTTAAAGATAGATATCTAAACAGAACTGAGTACCGTATAGAGGAGGAGGAGGTGCCGGGTGAGAAGGTCCACGTCCTTGCGATGACGGTCCTCCTCATTCATTAGAGCACGTTACCACATCACACACCGTTTCAGATAAGGATACGGTAATAATTTTCTCAAATTTAAACGAGGAGCAAAAAAGTCCCCAAATCATTGCGATACGTTTATACGTAGATAAACCCTATTTGAATGTAGAAAAAAAAATATCAAAAAACCATAAAAAAGTAAACCCCCCAAAACTGTAGGCAATCGGATCGGTTTGTCTTGCGATCACACATCGCGGATGATCGGTTGTCTATCAAATGTAGGATGTAAAATCACATTTGTTGCGTCGGTCGGGAAAGCGCTAGCTATTTAAGGACGGGTGTGTACATAGGACTACTGTACTCCTAGAATCCAAAACAATTAGACACTCAAAAACACACACGCATTAGGAAGATAAGATTGATAGCGGTTACTATTTGCTATTCAGGGACATTTGCTTCTAGTTTTGATGAAAACGCGAAAGAAACGCGCGTTTCTTCTGCAAAACGTACGCAGGTCATCACCATAAAAGGTTGGTTGTTAATTGAAGAACCCTTTTGCCTAATGTTCCAACGTGATGCTGAATAGTTGTACGACACACTAGGGAACGATAGGGGAAAAAGGGATCAATGAATGCCTGGACTAGAGTAAGGTAAAATACGGAATTACGAAGATTCGATGGTGAACGATTGGTGTATACGAGTGTGTGCAAAGTGTGAATGATGCATGTGTGCGAAAGTCCATAAACTCTGTTGCGAAAACAGAACTAGCGAGAGGGGCCATTTGAGGTTTGTCGGGTAGACTAAATTATTCGCGTGATAGAAAAATGTGCATACTGGAATACGGACACTTGACGAACTGGCGGTCAACCGCTGAAATCGACTGAGAAAAACCCGAAGAAATAGGAAAGGCAACAAAGGCACAAACGCAAACAAAACGTTAGGGCAAATGTTTGAGGTGAGTTAGCAAATTTATAAAAGCGTGCTGGATTAGTGGTTCATACTTTAGCAATTTCAAGTATTCCTTTCCCCGCAAGTCAATATTGATGATGAGAGAGACTGTCCATAGGAGAAGAGATTCTCGCCTTTCGACCTTTGCTGTTACGGCCCCCATTCATCTTCCCTCACAGTAAGATAGAGGGAAACTTTTGCCCTCTGTGAACCAAGGCGACCAAAACCCTAAACTAGTAGATACCGTGATTACATTTGATTCATCAAGCAAGGAGTGAATTAGGGCTGAAGACGACGAGCAGTAGGAATAAGAAAGTTTATTAGATGGCGGAGACATATTTATTATTAGATTTTCTGTTTATCATTTTGTTTTGTTTCGGGCAGGGGAATGAACTAAACGAAGAGAAAATGGATAGAAGTTTAAATATAACTTGAAACACTGTATTACCTAAAACGATTGTGTCGAACTGAATGGGAAAGAAAATATGTTTCATGCTGAATTTTCTATCCGTTGTTCTGGTTGTCCGTTAAATTGAAATGTCAAAGAAATTCACCACTGCCAAACAGCGCCTCCTTGTGGAATTGAATTAAACTACAATTGTCAATGTCAAATGAAATGAAAACAAACCATTACTTTCGTAAATATAAACAAACCTGGACCAGCAAAGACAGTCGACGAGGTAAGTTCCGTTATTTATCGTTGTTCAACGCGAGATGCAGAGTGTATCGTCTTCTTTTGTAAATTTATTTTGTCCCTGAAGTGCTGTGCATTATCTCTTCCGGATAAACAACGACCGACGGCCAACACTCCACTCCAAAGAGCCAGCTTTATAGAAACCCACGCCGGGTGGTGTCTTTGATTCGATCACAGTTTTCTTATCGCGACGCAGTGAAGCAGCCTTAAATGATCGACGACACCTCGACGTGATTGTGTGTGAGTGCGGGAATTCGATTCCTTTGCCCGGGATCGGATGCGAACGAGTGCGTTGATCGCTGTTACGTAACGTGGAGGTAGCTTGATTAGTTGTTAGACATATTCCCGATCGTCGGAATGGAATCGATCGCCGTTGCACTGCAACCGCACAAAGATACCGTCGGCCAGACGGCGGCCCTCGTGACGGTGATCCAGTTCTTCAGTGGAGTGTTGGTCGTCAACGAGATCCGGCGTCGGGGCAGCACGGATGGCTTCTCGGCGGTGCCCTTTCTTGCCTGTACCGTGTTTTGCCTGCTGAACGTCCAGTTCGGTCAGATGCTGCAGGATGACGGAATGATTCGGGTGAACTTCATCGGCCTCGCGCTACATTTGCTGTACGTGTGCGCCTTCTATCTGTACACACCCGGTCCGAAGAAGACGGCCGTCTGGGGACAGATTGGGCTGGCCGGTGCGTTTACCGTCGGAGTGCTCTCGTACGTGCAGTACGAAGATCCGAAGGTGGTCGAGTTCCGTTTCGGTGTCATCCTAACGGCGATCTTGTGGACACTGGTCGGGATGCCTCTCCTTGGTTTGGTAAGTTGAAAAGACAGCTCAATAGCAGGTGTTCAGAAAGAAAAGCAAATCAAACTCTACCTCTACCTTCTTTTAGGGGGATATTCTTAAGAAAAAAGCACCGAAGGGCTTCCCTTTCCAATCATCCTGCTCGGCTCGATCGTGTCCTTTTGCTGGCTGCTGTATGGAATCATTCTTCGCAGCAATTTCCTTGTGGTAAGTTTTGAGAATACGGTCGAAAGAAATCAAGCACAAACGTCTCACCCAATAATTCCTTTTCCTTCGTCCCGGAAGGTCCAAAACCTGATGGCGCTCGCGCTCGGTGCCGTACAGCTGTCGCTGTTCATCATCTTCCCGTCGTCGGTGGCAAAACCACCACCAAGTCCAGCCAAAAAGCACAACTAAACCTCGTCCGGCGGGGATCGTTAAAGAAAAACGAGGGAAAAATAACGAAGATAATAATTCTAGACAGTAAAGTAAGGACAATAATCCACGCGTTTGGTGGAGACAAACATTCACAGAAATATTTACCCTCACGGCGATGGGGTTATCCATTTTGAAACTACTTTATTAAATTTATAAGAAGCAAAGAGATTGACAATAATTCTATGATAGAAAACAGACGCGCAAGCGAACGGTAGCTTTTGATTCCTGGTTAGCGAAGGAGGTCTAGTTTATGACACCAGTTTAAGGACAATAAAAACCGCTTCCAGATAATATGAAACACGTTAAAAGTACACAAAGTGAAATTTTCGTCGATATTTACAAGTTTATTCCATGTTGTAATCGCCTGAAACGCTGTTAATAAATATATTTAATATTTCCAAAAGCAACGAGAAATTGGTTTACATTTATATACATTTTGAAGGTTTATCATGAAATTTTTATTTCAAAATGAAAATTAATTCAAACAGTAGAATATATTTAACCCAAAAAGTATCGTTTTATGCACCACAACGTGATTTTCCTCCCAGAAAATGATTTGGAAAACTGCCCCATCGTTTGTTTCGTTGCCGCTTAGTTTCGCTCCGAAAAGCGAAAAAAAGCCGTCATCCGTTTTCAAAGCAAAGCGAACGAAAATGGTCAAAAAGTAACAGGGTAGCAGGACGCGCTAATTACCAGGAGGTAGCACGATCGAGCCGAGCAACCGATCGGTGCGACAAAGATGAGAGGATCCCTCTTATCGGCGCTCGCTCGCACAGGTCCGCGAGAAAGAGCACGCACTAGTTCGCTACCAGTTGCTCGATGCAGCCTCCTTGATCGTCATGCTCGCCTGGTATCAAAGATGAAATTCGACGCAAAATCGACTCGACGGGGAATCGAAAAATGCAACCAGCGCGTGCGAGCTTTGCGGATACCTCCTAGTAGATCTAGTAGCCTGGTATGGAATCTTAAATTTGATTCATCGTGGTTGCCTCCTGGTTGCCGAGTAGATTTGGAAAGTGAATTTAAACTGCACCTCTTTCTGTTAACTGTTCGATACAATTTTATTGTTGGTATTTATTTGATGATAAAATATAATAAAATAAATTTACAAACCTCATCTCAAACGATACATGAAATGGGAAGCAAGTAATGGCATCTAAGGTTTTTAGGAAGTAAAGTTCTTTAAGCTCTTTCAGAATAGGTTCTCCGCAATTTACTTTCGAGACTTATCGAACATACCATAAAATGATATACAAAGGTTTAACAAACTCTACTAAAGTGGATTTTACAGAAAATTCGTCAGCATTCATGTCATCATGTGGTTTATTTTTTAGTGTAAAGTTCTTTAGGTTCTTTCAGAATAAGTTCAAACAATTTAATTTCAAGGCTTATCAATAATTTTATATTAAATTTAAGAAAAAGTTTCACAAAGATCGACTCAGACGGTGCAAGTTACTGAAAATGGATTAGAAGCCATGTCATCAAGTGTTTTTTGGAAAGTAAAGTTCTTTCAATTCTTTCAGAATAGATTTAACGTAATTGAATTTCAAGGGCCATCAACAATATTTTAAAATAATATAAAAACGATATACAAACCTTCCCTTAAATCGAACAAGTTACTGAAAATAGATACCAGCTAGTGTTTTTAGGAAGTAAAGTTCTTTAAGTTCTTTCAGAAAAGACTATCCGCAATTAAATTTCGAGACTCATCAACCATTTTTTGAAATAATAGATAAAGGTTTTACAATCTTCTCCTCAAACAAAATTCTCATGTCATCATGTGGTTTTTCAGGAAGTAAAAATATTTCAGTTCTTTCAGAAAAGGTTCAACACAATTTAATTTCGAGAGCCATCAATAGTATTTGAAATTGAAATGAAAGAGTTTTACAAACCCCACCTCAAACGGAACAGGTTACTGAAAATTGATGTCATCAAGTGGTTTTAGGAAGCAAAATTCTTTCAGTTCTTTCAGGATAGGTTCAATAATAAAATAGCATAAAAGAATTGTACAAACCTCACCTCAAACGGTGTGCCGGTTACTGCAAATGGGTTCAAAAAGCCTTGTCATCATCATTGAAAAGCCAGTTCATCGAGTAAAAAGTACTTTGGTTGACTTTAAAATAGGACACGGACTGTATTTAGACGTTCGGGTTGAAGCGCGGCCAGGTACGGATCTCGTTGAAGAAGGCGTTTCCGGGGCACGCGGTGGCGACGGCCTGACGATGTCCGATGAGCCAGTAGTTGGAGGCGATGTGTCCGAGCGAGACGCCGCAGGTGATCAGGTTGCGGGCGGCAGTGCGAGCCGCGGCGTTCGGGATGCCGTTGGTGAACGTGCCCATCACGCCCATGCCGACCGAGCGATCGTTGTATCCGGGCGCGTGCGCTCCCTGGCGGCCCCAGCCGCGTCCCTCGTAGGCGGCACCGTTCTCACCGACCAGGAAGTTGTAGCCGATGTCGGCCCATCCGTTGCTGTTCATGTGGAAGTTCTGGATGTTGCGCATCTGCGTGGCGCAGGCGGCGTCCGTCGTGCAGTGAGCACCGGCCGTGTGGTGCATCACCACCCATGGGGCCGGACGGATCGGGAGCTGCGCGGTCGAGGCGGCACGGGCTCCCCACTGGGCGCGGGTCACGATGCGTGGGCACTGGGCCGACACGCTGGCCAGGCAGGCCATGCTGGCCACCAGCAAAACAGCGGCGAACTTGTTCATCCTTGCGATTCCTTACACTTGGCGAGCTGCTTCAGAGACACGAGAACTGAGTGAAGCAACGGTGACCTACGGAGGTGTTTTATACTCCTATTCCATTCTCCTTATCGTTCGCCCCGCATTAGGAGCTACCGAAAGATTGCTTCCTTATCGTTGTCGAACCGCACAGGGCGAGGGAGGACAGATTGTGGGATTGTAAAATCAGCCCAAATCCAACCCACAAATAGCGTACCTCGATCGATATCAATTACGCACAATTCTCTCTGTCCTCCCCGCTGAGGGCAATGATAAGAGTACGTGGATTTCCCCAAAGAAGTTGTCGTAGAGTTGTCCTGTCGGGAGGCTGCTCCCGGCCTTCCGTCGCCATCGGTAAAAATAAAACAACGTGTCCGAAAGCGCGGTCCCAGACAGACGGACAGACAACAGGGTGGCAGACTCGCTAACTCATCAGGCCAAAAAAAAAGAAGAGGAATCCCCTTGCAAAGCTATTTACCATTCCCCTCTCCCACGACACGACAGGGGTGTCTTGTAATTCTAACCACCTCGGAATGTGTCCATCTGTTTGCTACAACAGTCCATGTGCGCCGTCGACTTAGGAAATCGATAAGATAGTGCACGAGTCGGGTTCGTCGGTTCTGGGAGGGGTAACGCCAACGATGAAGGATGGAACGGTTGAATGATTAATTGATTCATTTTATCACCCGATAAGCGAATTATGATAATCCGCAATTTAAAATATTCGAACCAAGCAGGCCATGCGAAAACCGCTTCGTCACTGGCTTGTTTAGTGGAAGAGAGTTTCTAAGCGAAGATTAAGCGAACATATGTTTGCATATCTCGACTAGGACGGCTCTTGGGCCGGATCAAAAGACTAATTTTGGTGTATAATAAATCACAAGTATTTTCTTCTCTTAAGAGAATCACACAACATGAGCATTCTTTTAGTTTTTCGTGATCAAAATGTTCATTTGAACAGGAAAGAAAACGACGTTAATCTCGAAAAAACAATCTGCTAGTTGAGTGGGAAGGAAACATAATTGAAACATTCAATAGCACACTCACTATGGATGTGACTCACTTATTGAATACGTTTAATTCTTACAACCAGACACTTCAAACTCTGAAGTACCACAAATAACGACGACCTGCTCTTGAAGGCGGTACTTTACACATCGGAACATCGTGGGAAATTTCAATCGGGATTTCTCAAACCTGTTGTGTTGTGTTGTGGCCGCATGTCCGATTAAACAATTTTATACATTTTTCTTATGCGATCAAATAAGACTTTTCTACCCAATGTCGGTGTACTGGTCGTGGATTGGTCTAGATCTATCTCATCGGAAATTGTTCCTAACGAAGTCATATTAAGGCCTAACAACGTGCATTTTAATTCTTAACGCCTTTTTTCCGAAGTAAAGCAACATAATAGTATCCTATACTATACGCCAATTTAACAACACGACTCTGAAATGCAGTCAAAAATAATCAGAACGCTTTGAATAACTTTATCAAAAATGGGTTGCTTTGTAGAGCGGTCCAAATCTAAAAGTGCCCCAGATGCGAGGCAATAATTAACCAACCCTGGTGTAGAGTCAAATAAAAATTACATCAACCAAACACTTTCCGTTTCCATGGTATTGTGCGGTTACATGGGCTGGTTTTAACTTCAACAACCATTTGTCAGCTGAAGTTGCTATCTTTTAAATCGTGTTCTACTCGTTTGGCTCATTTGCTTTGTCCCTAGAGTTGTTCCAAGCATCTATCAGGAAGTAACGAAGCCAAAGTACTCAGCCGTGATAATGGTTTAGTAGTACATCGCTAGTAGATAAAGGGAAACATGTAAGGTCGTAGCTAAGTTCTGCAAACATCCTCAAAAATCCTAAGTTGCACGTGTGACTAAGCACACTTACATGATCGGTGCACGTTTCTTTTTGACCCACAGCATACGGCTTGGCTCATATCAGTGGCAATTTCTAGATCGTTTCCCTGCCTCGTTTGAAGTGAAACAAATCAAAAGAAAGGAAATAAGTGGAGTTGTCTGAGGAAATCTAGACCGATTTTTAACGTCACCATCAGCTTGGTATATCTTATCGCCGCTTATCGGTCGAGCGTTGTAACGTACGGCGTGTGGAAGATGGTTCTCGTGTTTACGGTCCTCGCGGGAGTCCCGGGAGCAATTGGGCGATTAACGGCCTAATCGGATAGCTGATCCGGGCGTGATAAGGTCGAGGCGTTCGAGTTTTCTTCTTCTTCGCCCTTTTGCTCGTCTCGAAATTGCCAAATATAGCGTGACGTTAAATCGAGCCATTTTCACACGGCACGCTCTAGATGTGGAACGGCCACTGGCTGATCGATATCTGGCGCTATATAAAACTGGCGTGCAATCGGGAGCTCGTGACCATTTGAACCTGTACATACGACACACCCATCTACCGGAATCGCAAAGGATGAACAAGTTCGCCGCTGTTCTGCTGGTGGCCAGCGTCGCCTGCCTGGCCAGCGTGTCGGCCCAGTGCCCGCGCATCGTGACCCGCGCCCAGTGGGGAGCCCGTGCCGCCTCGACCGCGCAGCTCCCGATCCGTCCGGCCCCGTGGGTGGTGATGCACCACACGGCCGGTGCTCACTGCACGACGGACGCCGCCTGCGCCACGCAGATGCGCAACATCCAGAACTTCCACATGAACAGCAACGGATGGGCCGACATCGGCTACAACTTCCTGGTCGGTGAGAACGGTGCCGCCTACGAGGGACGCGGCTGGGGCCGCCAGGGAGCGCACGCGCCCGGATACAACGATCGCTCGGTCGGCATGGGCGTGATGGGCACGTTCACCAACGGCATCCCGAACGCCGCCGCCCGTAACGCCGCCCAGCAGCTGATCAGCTGCGGCGTGTCGCTCGGACACATCGCCTCCAACTACTGGCTCATCGGACACCGTCAGGCCGTCGCCACCGCGTGCCCCGGAAACGCCTTCTTCAACGAGATCCGCAACTGGCCGCGCTTCAACCCGAACGTCTAAGCCATTCTGCGATCAATGTCCTTCCAATAAACGTACTGTAGCAGCAAGTCCCGATGGATTTTTATTTGGATCTTCTCCTCATCCAGCTGTGAGGAATAGAAATATATTCGATGTGTTTTATACATTAAAATGGGAAAGAAAGAGAGTCCTCTGAAAATACAAACAAACTGTAAAACAAAATAGAAATAAAAATCTTATTTCATTTGTATCCAATCCATCTGTTGTTCCCTTGTTGTAGGGCTACTAGTAGGCCATGTGCAAGAGTAGGCCTCTCCGCTGACGATATTGATTTTACAATCATCTAAGAACACCATGAAGGCGAGCAGCTTTTTTGTTTGCCTTCACTGGTTCTAACGTTCCTATTCCCGGCTTCGGAACGTAGCCGGCGTCCGCCATGCCATAAGTGTACCGTGCAATTATACATCAAGGATTACTTCTATCGGGTACTTGAAGGATTTGTCTGAGCATAGCTCCAGGGGAGGTCAATTGATCTACTGGAGAGGCAGAAGAATGTTAGGTTCGGGTGCTTAGAAAAACACGAACAGTTGATTTGGTGGTATAACAATTATCTATTCACTGGCGTTTTATACATTTTCTTTTTTTGATTGCCGAACAGTATGGTTGTAGGTTGAATTAATAAATTATGTTAAACGAAACTACGCTACGAAAACCGGTGCATTCCAACAATCCATTCGATCGGTTGGGATTCTTCCGCATTGACAACTGCTGATCTTGGGGCAATGGTTGGATGGATGGCGCCGAGCAGAAACTTTAGAACACGCCGCAAAGCACTCATGGCCGGAAAGAAGGGTTGTGGTGATGAGCACGTTGAGCAGCAGAATACCGAACGCCCTTTTCTATCAATAAAACCAGGGACGGTTTCAGGAAGTGGGGAGACCACGATCGGTACTATACTGGAGTGTGTTTCAAGATCAACCGGTTACACGGTCACGGACACAACACACGTGGAGTTGTTCACGGCGAGGTGTGTGAGAGCACTTCAGCACTTCTCGGTCGATTCGGTCGTGATCTCGTACTGTCACGCAAGAGGGTTCACTCGAAACTGACGCTGGGATGACGAAGCTGACACACCAACGGAACGGAACACTATTCCCCCTCCATGGGAGCATCATGACGATGATCACCGACTGGTCGCTGTTACTATCAACAATCGGTAAAAGATTGCAGATCGGGGCGGAATTACTTGTTTCCTTGCTTTGCCCCTTTCGCGGATTGCGTTTTCTTTTGGCTCTCGTGAATGCACCTTTCGGGTGGGAACACACTTTATTGCTACGACACGGTGACAGATATGGTTTTACCGGAAGGAAGCGCCAGATGCTGATGGCATCCGAGCGTAAAGGCACGGTAAAAAAAACAGTTAACCGACTTCTACTGTGGAAATATATGTGGAATTATTTTTTTAATATAAACAAACAATATGTTTTAGCATTTTGCTTGCGTAATCAGGCTGACTAAAATTTGAATGATTTAAAATAAACGGGAATTCTCGTCACAACAGCGATCGAAAGTGAAAGTAGTAGAGGAAAGCAAACCTCAAGTTTGTTGCAGAACGGCACAAATGGCAAAGAAAGCGAAAAAGCTCACCCCAAAAACCCAGCCACCCGGTTAAACCGGTTCTGTCAAAATCGTGGCCACTGACCCAAAACACCGGGGGTGACGATATCCGTCGGGTGATTTCATTCCCTTCTCTCCTCCTCGTTTGCGCTATTTTGCATACACCAAAATAAAACCGGGGAAGAAAAACTTAAAACAAAACAGCTTCCGCAAGATGGCTTTCTCCAAGCCGCAGAAGTCCATGCCCACATCCTGAATTACATACTTTTATGAAAAGATACTCAGGACCATTCACTTGGAGAAATATGGTTAAGCCCCAGAAATATTAGCTGGAGAAATAAATTAACCACAACATTTCAAATTAAAAATCAAAATCAACATTTGAAGATAAATTTCATTTGCAGTTTATATCTTCCTGCCATTGGAATAAATTACTTCCGAAGGCAAAAGTCTTCTTTTCGAAAAGTTACATTGCATTGGAAATTGAACGGAATTCTGTAGAATTTACAGATAAAAGGGATAAGTTAAATTATTTCAATTTTTCTTTACGTGCTCTTCAATTAAATTCTCTACCCCAACCCAAAACCCCACGTTCGTGTTACTTTTTCTTGCCGATAATTTTATATTTTCACTTCACTCTCAGCTGTTCTATACACATATATACTCATTCGTCGTATCGCTTCCGCTTGCCCTTACCACCCGGTTGCGCATCGGTTTCCTTGTGGGTTTGTTGTTGCACTGTCTTCTGGTTGGCCACTTCCGCCCGCAGTGATCTTAGCTAAATATCTTTCCTTATCAACTGCTCTGCCTTACATTCCAAAACACTGCAACCGCGCTTTTTCACTTCTTCTGCACATCATGCACAAACATCATATCCCACGTTTACGTTTGTGTTCCGTTCCAAATCATCTTACAGTCTACGTATTACGGATTGCTAATTCAAAAACAGAGATAGAGAGATAGAATGACTTCGTGATTGAGTGTCGTTTACTCATCGGTGTGTGTTTGGATGCCTTGTCCGTCTGTTAGTGTTTAGAGTGTTATGTCCATCCCCCGGCTCGGTTGAATCATAATCATGGAGCAATAGCAGCAGTCATCCCACTGTTTGTTTAGATGCTTTAAAACAAAAAAGAAAAACAACTAAACCACATTTAAACTAAACCCTACAGGAAGATTTATCGAGTGAACACCCCACGCCGGTAGTTTCCACCTTCGGTTTATATATTTTGTTCACTTCTTATATACCTAACCGTACCGTTATATGCTCCTTCAACGACCTGTTCTATTGTTTCTGTTTGTTTCTGTTTTCCTTTTCCTTATGTTCCTCAAAGTGTTCCATTATAATCCCAAGCAGAATGCTCTCGTTTCGTCTGCCGTTCTGATCTTAATTTACTTGCACATTTTGACCGACAAACTGACACACATTACACTATATTGGCTCAATAATCCCCACTTCCCTACGGGGAGTCCCTCCTGTTTTCTTTTCGCATTTATACTTCGAGCTATATAAGTGGGAAAAAATAAAATACTATCTGCACGATATACCGTTACGTAGTAGTGTGTTTGTGTTTTTTGTTCGTCGTGGGTAGATATATCCGTTGTTCTGTTGTATATGAAAAAAAACAAGATCGTACTAAAAAGAAATACACTTTTAAAAAGTTTAAACGAACGTTTCTATTCTACTCTCTTCGATCACCGCTTCGATGATTCATATCTGCATTCTCAAGGTGTTCGCGCACTTTCTTTTTCGCTTGATCCATCTCCGTCGAATCGAACAGCTGGAAAGATACCATTTTGATCCATCTACCAAAACTGCCCCACTGTTCGCCGAGGATTCCGTTTCCATCGTGCCGACTCTGCAGACAAAATACTCCTGTTCTCCTCACGATTAAAACTGATGCATTTTGCGGGATGGTTTTATAAAACTCTATATTGCTTGATTGATAAGGAAATGCAGAATGCGAACGACATTCACAATTGAAAAAGAAGTGAAAAGTGGTTATGTTATAAATTAAAAGAAAAGCGTCGCGTACCAGCGCTTTCATGAGTCAAAATGTAAATGAACCACGAACCGATAAATGATGCCGTTGACGGTGGAGGACAAATGGCCACAAATGGGTTTTTTTTCCCTGGGACTCTTATGCCGAGATGGTGTTCAAAAGCACACAGAAGGGTCACTTTTGACGCTGATTTGACGGTGATTAGATTGTTCAGCGAGATGAACACTCATATCTTTTCCCGCATTGCAAAACGTTTTTTTCCGGTGTCCTATCGTGTTGGTATAAAAAATCCTCTTCCATCCTCTAATAATAAGATCCACCTTCGTCGTTCCAACAGGATGGGGAGAGTTAAAAAAAAACCGAGGTACAAACAAATGCCCCCCGGGGCTGTTCGAAGTGTTATGCACCGATAGTCGATAAGTAAGAACCATAGACGAGTAAAATTACAATAGAATACAGAGACTGTCAAGAGTGTATATTTAATGCGTGTCTTAGCTATGTTCCGCTTCCTTCCCTCGCTACACACTTGGTTCGCGACCCCGTATATGAAATGTAAAAAATTGGGAAAAATCTTAATCTTGGAGCATCTTGGACGACTTGGAGGCAACAGAGTGCTTCGGGTGTAGTGGTTGCAGTAGCACACTAGCACATTAGCATTGTGGTTGTTACTGTTTGATTAAGTTGGAAAAATGATGGCGTGTTTCACTATAATATAGCTACATGGTGGTGGTGGTATAGGGAAAGTAGCTTTCCCATTACTTGTTTTTTTTTCGTTTTTCATCCAATACATATAGGTTTTATATCCTTCGAGAGAATTTAAATTGATTTATTGTTTTAAACAAAAAAGAGTTGTAGGACAGATTAGCAACATATTATAATGCTACGACAGAAAAGCATAACGTTCACCATTTCTACCACCCACCACGATCTTCGGTCACGATCACGCGGCTGTAATTGAAATGCTCTGCCGTTTCTGCGCATTTGTTCTCTAGATATTAATTTCTTCAGCAGAAATACCTACAATAACCATCCGATACTGTGTGTACACTTCGAGAAAGAAGATTCCCCTGGGGGGAAAATTGTTTCTCTCTCGCTGATAGATCTTATAGGGAAGTGTTTTACCTAGCTTCTATTCAAAACCTCCCATTTCCTATCGCGTTTCTTGAGTATCCATTTTCCTTTATGTTTCCCCTACGCAGCGCGTTAATCGATAAGCTGGCGGTCGATTTCTTTCCCGTAACCCATAGCAACAACGGTTCTTGATCGAGAACGCATTGCCCCATGGAAAAACGGAGCAAGTTTAATGCCAACCAATTTCATCGACGAATGCTGCATGCTGCTCGGGTTGCTATGTTTTGTTCGAATTCGAATAATTGATTGTTTCAAGTCGGTTTGTTCGTTTTATCCCGATATCTCGCGCACATCGCGGCCGATCATCGTGATGATAATAATAAATATATATCACGCGCCGTGAGATGGGAGATGATGCTGTTCGTTTAAAAAATGCTTTTTTCTAACTTCCCTTTCTAACACACGGGAAAATGCCACCCGAAAGAAAACCAACAACACGTGACGAGGCCTAAGTGAGAACGATTTTAAAATGGAACCGATCTTCCACTAACCCGCCGATAGTTTTCGCAAGATTTTGTTTAAACGTTCTCGTTATCAGGAGACACAAAAAAACACGCTGGTGTTTAAAATCGTTCCTTAGGTCCACTATTGTTTTCTTCTCACTTCCACTTTAAACCTTGCCAGTGCAGTTCAGTTATGTATTTCCCGTCGTTATCTACCTGGAAAGTCTAGACTGTTTGTCCTACAACCTATCCGGCCATCGTGTGTATATGTGTTTTGTTCGATTTGGGTGCGTTTGTTGTTAGCGAAAACAGATTTGTTTCGTGGGCTCCCTCTTCCTCTGTGCCTCGTCGTTGTCTCTATCGCTCTTGTTTTTTTCTTTCTCCCTTACCTTGCGGCTAATAATTAGTTTACATGATTGCTACTATTTCTAGAGTAAAAAGATTTCCTGCTCATTACGGTTTTCATAATTATGTTACTGTACTATGTATGTATGTGTGTGTGTGTGTGTTTGCATGATGTGAATGTGTACGTGGTTGTGTATGTCCTTGGGGTGGAGCAGGAGGGGTATACTTGTGTTTCCTGTTCCGCTTGGGGTGGAAAGATGTGCGCTTCAACAGAACGCGACGTTTGCTAAATGTTACTTGTTTTCATTCTTACTATTATCTAAACGGCACATACCAGTGAAAGAATGTGTTCCGATTTGTTGTTGTTGTTTGTTGTGTTGAAAGAATCGTTTTCTACATCCCGTCAGTTTTACGCTACGGCTATAATAGTGTTTTTACTGCTGCTTCCATCCATTTATCTGTTTGCTCTCTCTCTGTCTCTCTACTGTCGTTTCTGCTAATGCTATACCCTCCCCCCACACGCACTCTACTACTGTTGCTAATATTATTGCGCTCCCTAGTTTTGCGCATCATTGATTCGTGGCTGCCACTCACCCTGTTGCTGCTGTCCATTCGACCTCCCGATCTACCAGTTGGCCATGCCCGGTTTGTTCAGCGTCATGAAGTAGATCTGACAGGATGAGCCGCCTTTGGCACTGCTGAAGAAAACCTTGTCGTTCCGCTCGCACAGGAACTTGAGACGCTGCGCCTTCTTGTGCATAAACACACCGTCCAGGTGGCCGGTTTCGACCGAACGAATCTGAAAAGGGGAGAGGGAAAGGAACCACCACCACACCACCGAACCAAGGGAACATTTACTAACATGCTCCTCTTCCTCTACGAGCTCAGGACACACTTACCTCGATTGCTTTGTTACCCCAGCCCATTATCTGTCCGGTTCCGATGTACGCCACCGAGGTGGGCATTTCGCCCCACTGTAGCACAATGTTCTTCGACACCCGGCCCATCGTGTTGACGTAGACGCCCTCGTTGTCGTAGCAGAGCAGCAGCTGCATGCCGTTCGAGTTGGGCAGCGTCACGATGCAGTGTGGCGAAATTGGACCCTGAGTCTGGGGGGATTTGGGAGACAATTGTTGAAACCACGACAACCACAACGTGAAATGTTGTGTTCGGCTACTCACATGCTTAGGAAGGTAGATGTCGTACACGGTGGCCGAGTCGAGATCGACCGCATGGAAGCCTTCCGCCGAACCGTAGATGACCTTCAGCCGCGTCTGCTCCTCGACGGTCAGATCGACCAGCAGCGGACGGTGCATCAGCTCACCGAAGCTCTGCAAAGTGATGATAGTGTTGTTAAGTAAAAAATGTCCTTAGCTCCCGATTTCTTTCCACTCGCCGGTTTACCTTAAATGCCATAAACTTGTGGTACGGCTTCGGGGCCCAGGCGTAGATTTCGATCGAGTCCTTCAGGGCGATCACCAGAAACTTGATGCGCTCGTACTTGACGATCTTGAAGTGTACGGCACCCTGCAGGTCACCGACATTGATCCAGCCGTTGCGACGTTCCACTTGTTGCTAGAGAAGAAGGGTAGGAATTTGATCAGCTAGAAAAGGAAGCTGCACCGGGGTACCACCACTTACATCGGTTAGGCCATCGGTGCGCAAAATCTTCGACTTGAGCCACGAAAGGTAGTACACGCGGACACGGTTCTTCTTGCCCGAGATCGTCACCAGGATGTTCTGGCCCTCGAGGACCTCCATCTGCTGGAATCGCCGGCGAGATATCAGCGGGTAGACCTGTTTGTGCCGTAGTGTAAGACAAAATTAGCGAAAACGTCCTCTCACTCGCCCGATCGTATTCCCCATTCCGAGACCGTACCTTTCCCTGGCCGGAACGGTCCAGCAACATCAGCCCGTTCTCGGTGCCGATCAGCAGATTAACGCCCCACAGGGCCGCACAGAGAATCTCCGAGTTGAAGCGCTTCTTGTACTTGCGAATCTCGGGCGTATCGCTGGCGGCATCGTGCGATGTCGGCGTAACGTTCACGTTCACGTGACTCTCCCGTCGGGACGCGGCCGAACCGTCCGACTGGGCGCCAAAGCCGAACGTCAGGAAGCTTCGCTGCTTCTGTTGCAGGGCGAGCGAAAACGGCGACACCGGAAGGGCAGCAGGTTGTTGTTGTTGTTGCAGTTGATGTTGCAGATGCATCGGCATGGTCGCCATCGGCGAGGACGAAGACGGGGATGACGTCAACGGAGGCGGCCCCGACGAAGGATGCAGATGATGCAGTTGATGATGGTTGTTGTGGTATTGATGGTGGTGGTGTTGTTGTTGTTGATGGTGGTGGTAGGAGGGAGGTAGTAAATGATTGTTATTGACACTTTTATGATTGACGACCACGACACTACTACTACTGTTGTTACTACTACTGCTTAGGAGTCTAGTGTTAATCGAGTGGTTGGGGCTGTTGTTGCGGGAGGACGACGATGAGTTCGACACCGTCGAGTGGGGCGAGGAGGAGCTGTTGCCCCGGATCCCGCCCGCCGCCCCCGGGTTGCCAATGACGAGGGCGTTGTTGTTGTTGCTGATGTTGTTGGTTACGTTGGGACTGTTCTGAGCAAGAAGGAATGACTTGGATTGCATGCTGGCGGGGGACGCGGCCATGGAGGAGCTGACGGCTGCCCGATACTGTTTCGAATCAACGTTCGATGCGGTCCGAATTTTGCGTTTCGAATTGTTATCGGATTTGTTATGCCGGTAGTAGCGGGGGGTTTAGTGTTTGGTAGTTTTTCAATTAAAATAAACGGTTTGTTACATTTTAATTCATTTTTTTTGTTTCAATTGCAATTGATGTTTAGATGACGAATTGGTTGCGTGAGAGAGTGGCAGGTAAGGTTTTGTAAAATAAAAGTAAAAGAAAATAAAATTAGTACAAACAATAAATGTTTAACAGTAAGTAAAAAAACAAAAAAAGAAAACAGAAAACGGAAACAATAAATGCTGTTATGTTTTTTTTAAGATCGACAAAGCAACAAAGCATCGAATGAATGAAGCAACAGAATGCGGTAGAACTTAAGCCATCAATAGGTGTGAAGCCGTTAAATTATTTAGTAATTTCCAGCAGGATAGAACAAGCCAAAATGGGAAAGATTGTTTCGGAGCACAAAACCAAAGGTATGAAGGTGAGTCCATCACCAGGCGGTTACATTGAATAGAGTTATTAAAAAAGTTACTCACGAATATAAGATGGTGGTAACAATAGTCAGTATTTTTTGAAAGATGTAAAATTTAAAGTTTTTCAGAATTATTATTCTTTTCAGTTTTATAAAAATTTTAACAAAAGGGAAATTAAAGGCACTATATTAAAAATTAAACAGCGCAAACGAAATAAGAAGCTGGTCAAACCTCACATTGAAACATTCCAATTGGAGTAGAAATTAGGTAAGCGTTTTAGTTTGCATGTAACGACAATATTAAATCCAACTTCGTGAAAGATAGATACTTACAATTTGTAAATAAATTAATTCAAATAGTTTTCTATTCGGCACAAAGATGTTTTCTCCAGGTTGTGCCATCTTTGTATTTCAAAGTCGAATCAATGGACCTATCTTCGAGTATCTACGCATCCGAATATTGCGTGGACAAATCTTACTTTCATAGTCAAAGTCAAAAGCAACACACTAGGGTACACACACACGCACACACGCAGGAACAACGCACCATTGCCACCAGCAACCGCGGAGTGAACCACTCACTCGTCAAAAACGAGCCCCAATTGCATTTAAATGGGGGACCATCAGGATCGTAAGCGTGATAATTCGCGGGTTGGGGATTTCAGTGTCAGGGATAGGCAAGAGGTGTATGAAGGATAAATAAAAGCATAAGGAGAGGGTGTGAGAGCAAGGTTCCGGAAAAGGAAACCGAATGGATGGATGTGTCGTACTTCTCCTCGGTGTGGTTAGTAAATGTCGAATCGAAAAGGGTAAGCAAGGGAAGCGTATGTGGAGTGGAAGCAAAAATATCATCGGAAAACCTCAAAACCCAAACCCAAACTCACCTCCTCGCTGGCCGATTTGTCATGTCTCGGTGGCGTTGCCGGCGATGCCTGACTAAGTAGATCCGGCAGGACACTGCTCGTTCGCTGCCCGGGTGTACCGAGGCTGCTGTTCTCGCCGGAACGGTTCTTCTATGGCGAAGTGTGGTATTACCGTACCGTACCGAACAACAAACACGTGGTTCACAGTTTATTTCCCGCGCGTTGTGCAAACCGCAGAATGGGAAGAGAAGAAAAGAAATCATTAGTAACCGGTCAGAAAACGGAACCAATAGGTGAAAGAATCGACTAAATGGCGGGAAATGGTGTGAAAGAGAACAGTGAGAAAAATGAAAGGGGTAAAAAGTTATAAACAACATTATGCTTGGTAACGGAGGAAAAAAGATCTCGGTACTGAAACGATAAACGCAAACGGAAACGAAATCGGAACGAATCGAAAAGTAAAGGAAAGAGAGAGAAAGATAAAGAGAAGGAGGAAAGTTTTGAGTGCATTTTTGGCCATTAGAATGTCAATCGTTAGATCGTTACGGTTGCGCTAGAGAGAGAGAAAGAGAGGTTGGTGTGGTGGTAGTAGAAGCGTAAAATTAGACAAACGGGTAAAAGGAATAACGATGTAGTACAAAACAAACGAAAGCGAAAGAGTACAACGTAATATGCAATGTAAATTAATGGGTCAGTTACGTGTAGCATCGGGAAGCGGGGGAGCAAAGTGAGATATGAGTTTAGAACGCTTCGGTCATTCATTAGAAAACATACAAAATAAAACTTGGGGGTTTTGCTCTGTTCAAGCCATGTCGGCATCGAGAAGAAGATTGGTTGCATGGAAATGATGCACGAGCAAAAGTTATTTTTTGGTCTCAGCCTCAAACCCAGACTGAACCTCTGTAAAATTGGTTTGTGAACTTCGAGCAAATAATTGGCCTCCGAATCGTTGGATGCTACGGTACCAAGAGAAGAACACCATTGCCCACCCACGGGAGACGAAAAACCCTGCCAACAAACCGCTTCAAAACCTGGCACATACGCAAAATGGTGGAAGTTTTGAAGCTTCCGCGTGGAGATAACATATCGCTGAAACGACACAAGAATCGATTGAGTTTGACTTTCCATAGCATATTCTGCTGACGAGCCCTCCGCGGGGGTGCAAGGAAGAGAAAAATGCACTTTCCAATCATACCCTGTTTAACATAAGCCTATAAAAATGGCCTTCTTCATCTATAGTAGTGTTTCGATAGTGGTTAGTAGTTGTACAGAAAGTGAGTAATGGGGGGGTACATATAATAGTATACACATTTATTGAGTGTTAGTCATCCAAAGGTTATGAACATACAATACAAAAAAAAACCATTACACACAACGTGGGCACACATGTCACAAGGGGTGGCTTAAAACATAGGGTGGTGGTGGTGAGCAGCACTATCATTTACATTAGAAACACATTTATGATTTTTGGATTCCATGACAGTACAAACAACATGCAGTTATTTACAGTCCTCACATTGAAGGGTTTATTATCGTCTGGCTAGAAACCTGCTAATAATATAGAGTGAATTTATATGAAGATAATATTTTTGCTGTAAATTCTTAACGAAAATCGATCGCCTGAAATAAAACTGCTGAAAAGCTGGTAAGAGTAATAAATTTATTAAATGAATTAGTGAACCATGCGAACGATTGGGGGAACAAAGACATCCGCTTAAGCGTCGAAAATGTATTGGAGGTATTTGCAATATTCAATTGCCAAAGAGATCATCCTTCGACAATATGAAACTATGGAAGAGAACGATGTTTGAACCGAATTTGTGTCCTTCCTTATGGACACGAAAATGAATTTAAAATTTTCTTGCTAAACTCTAACGCAATACAAACACAGCAGAAACTTTTCTTTTTCATGCAGCGAACACATTCGAAATGATGATGATGATGATGATGAAGATTATTATTATTATTATCATTATTACTATTATTATCACTGATGATTCAACACGAGCGAGCGAGTGAAACACATGGGACTAGGGGGGGCAAGTTAGAAACACACGCACGAATACGAATTGTTATTACAAACGGACAACAGCGGACTGGCACATATTTTGGAATTTTGAGGTAAAGGTGTCGCGATCGCTCTTTGCAGACGGCGTCGTGTGTGTTTTTTGGTGGGTGGATGGAGGATTCCGGTTGGATAGGAAGAATTCGTTCCAATTGATCGAGCGTGGCACTGACGAGGGGAGGAGTGTGAATTGGGACCCGATCCTGATCGTAGCAGCACTCGTACCTTGAGCAATCCGGGAGGGAGATGCAGTGGAAGTTCCTCGTTCCCGACAACAAACAGGAGTAAAGCAATGGAAGTTTATTATTGTTTTTTGAGAAACATTTGTACTGGAATTGCGTCTTAACCTTAATGTATCTTTTGCCGAGCTTGATTTATATCAAACTTTCCACCTCAGATTCATTTAGATTGAATCCCGAATCTTTGAGGATTCAAATCTCACAACATTGAATATGCTCAGGTAACCTAGATGCAACGACGAAAAATAGAGTCTTCTTGGTTACTTTTTGGGCTATACTAATTCGTCATTCAAATCATGAATCATAACACTTTGGGATGGATGAATCACTCATTTAAAGATTCATTCAGATTGACTCACGAATCTCTGAGGATTCGAATCTCACAACATTTTATAGATTCAGCTATCGGAGATAGACCGAGGAAAAAGAGGTTCTTTTTCTAGCTACTGTCTGGGCTAAACGAATCTGTCATTCAAATCATGAATAATAACACTTTGGGATGGATGAATCACTCATTTAAAGATTCATGAATCTTCAAATAGAAACAAAGAGTCTTTTAGATACATGAATCGGAATCCTAATTACCCAACTCTAATTTTTATATCTCGTATGACTCAATGAGGAAAAACCACCTGAATAAGAGCTCTCTAAATCATAAAGCAGTTTGAACGGACGTCGAATCATCTTTCGAGTACAACGTATGGTAAACTCCTTTCATTCCCTAACATGCGGCATTAAAAGTTGTTCCATTGTTTTAGTTCCCGTTTGCACATTCCCGGATCGCTCGAAGTACGATTGCTGCTCCTTAAGGATCACTCGCTCCGGATGAAGAAGAAGTATGGCGCTTCTCCAGTTAACTCAACTCTTTACTCTTTTGAATCCCTATTCTGTGGTTTGTGTAAATGTGTGCGTGTGTGTGTGGGTGTGTGTTTACCTGTAGACCGTCAAAGAGCAGTGAAGACTGCTGCTGCCGGTTGGGTGAATTGCGAACGAAGATAACAGATTCGGTTTTCTCGCGACGCGGTCGCAGGAAATCCATGTTCCGGCCAGTGGCAGCGAGTGGACTTTGCTGTCGAAGATGCGCTTGATGATTGTTGGTTCCGGCGCCCCCGCTGCCGCTACTACTACTGCTGCTGCCGCCGGTGCCAACATCGTTACCGACGCCCGGAGATGATCCTGCACCTCCTGCCGCCGCCGCCGACGCCGCCGTGGCCTGCCCCGGACGGGGTGGAGTGGCGCGGGACGAGCGCCGCTCATCGTCGCTGCCGGACGGATTGTTCAGCGAGAAGTTGGTCAGTATCGGTTCGAACTTGTTGCGGCTGCTGCGTGAAAAGATGGCACTGGAACGCTGCTGTTGCGCCTGCTGTCCGAGCCCTCCTCCCGGGGGCATCAGTTTGCCGCCGTCGCCAGACGAACCACCGGCCGTCAGCTCACCCATGATGGCCGAGTGGCGCTTGAGCAGCGGGAAAAAGTCCGAATTCTCACGCCGGAACGCACGTGCAAAGTTGAGCGGTGATCGTGAATCCGACTCCGGGCGTTTATGAGCCAACTGTTGCTGCTGCTGCTGGGCGAGTTGAGCCGCTCCCCCCTTTTGGCCATTGGCACTGGTCGCAACCGAAGGGGTCTTGTTCATTTGGCGTGCGAAAATTTCACTCTTAACGCGCTCCTCCAGGCGGATCTTGTTGTTCATCTCCTCCACCTTGCGTTTCTCGGCGAACGCTAGGTTCAGGTTAACCGAGGAGGCCGAATTCACTAGTTCCTTGCGGGATTTGTTGTCCAGCAGACGGAGGCGCCCGTTCGCGTCGGAAGCAGCCGGCGAGCCGGCGGCCGAGGAGGACATTTTGTCCGACATCGAATGGCGCTGGGACGGCCGGGGGCGCTCGTTGGCGGGGAAGAAGCGCTCGAAATCCCAGTCGCGCAGAATCGCCTCGTCGCTCTCCGATTGCGTCGTCGACCCGGTCGAGGCGGACGACGACGTGGTGGCCGTGCCGATCGACGAGGATGACTTATTGTCGTAGTTCTAGGCCGCGATATGAAAGGGCGAACGTATTTGGTTTGTTTGTCGATTGGTACACTAAAGGCTAATGTAATGAGTTCTTAAAAACTACGGTCTAAAAATGTACTACATGCTCGGACGCTGCTTCTACTTCCCGGGAAGAGGGAACAGTGAAGGGGGTTGGCTCATCTAAGAATGTGTGACATGTTGTGCTATTTCCATCCACTCTAGTTTACTTAATGGGAATGTGAGAACACAGCACGAGAATTAATGATGGATGGATGACCAACCACAGCAGCAGAGAACCATCAATACAGACGCAACTTGCCCAACTTTTCGTGTCCCCGAGACCAATCGGTGTTACATTACGGACCAATGCAGTTGAGAGAAACCTTCCTCCGTACGTATAGAAAATAATGCACCTACATTATATAAAGCGTTTATCATGACAACATGGAAGTTTAAGAACGGATGCGGAGCTAAACAGTTTAAGATTACACTAACATCGAGAACAAATGAATGATGGAAGAAATGAATGCATATATTGCAATAAAAACACATTTAATGGCTAAAGTGCAATAATCGATTAAATATGATTTACGGAGAGGACTCCAGAAGGCTAAGGGATGTGAGCCCCCATCTTAGATCCGGATCCACTTGGATTTGTAATCAAATACGGATTGATTCGACCCGGAGCGGTTCCAGAATCCTATCCATATTCCATTTCCCAACACTACACTACTAACTTGATATGTTTTTTTGGGAGTTGATACCATCGAGGATATACGATCATTCTAATGGGAATAAGAACTTGGCAACTTATTAACCTACATATGAACCTAACGAGAGGGTGAAAACATGATTTCGTAAACGATCTTACGCCAAGCATGATCCATCATCAGAACCCCGGGAAAGTTGGAGAGCGATCGTCAGACAAAAAAAGATAAGGACAATCAAATGTTCAAGCGAAAAAGTTCATAAAGTAAAAAAATACGAAAAATACTTTCTTCAAGCTACTAACATGGTCACCACAAAAACCACTACCATTTGTATCGCACTGTTTTTGGCACGGAACAGGGAACGGGGCGGCACGGCATGGCACAGAGCGGGGCTAAAGCTAAGCAAGCTTACACGAAACGAACAAGGAACAACACTGACACTTTCAGGTTTGCTGTTCATGGGCTCCGGATCTTTGCCAGGGAGCGGCGCCAGAAGTGGCAGCAGTATATGGAAAGCAGTGTATCGTGAGCGTGTGATGATGACTTGGTTATCTCGATTTTTCGTTACAGAAAAGTCAGTATAAGCGTAGCGGCAATTTGCGTTTCTCAAGTGAACAAGCTGACCACGAATCGGAGGACCGGCGTGGATTAATAATGTAAGCAAAATAACTTTTCTTCATTGCAGTTATGCTTGGAGTGGAGAGATTTGAGCCGCCGAGCTTGAACTACGGTTCATCGAGCAGAACATTGTTTAATAAGAAACATATTAAATGGCCCCAATAGTTTTTAAGAACGACAAGAACGAAGCGTGCATATCTCAAAATGAAAAGAAGACGAAAACGGCTGTTGATGTTCATTCTTAGTCAACAACATTTTCCATTTGAAGTAGAAAAACCAAAACCAACGGGATAGAGGGTGGAAAGTAAAATAAAAATAGATCATAATTAAAATTTTCAGGTCTAATGGCAATTTTTTTCGTGTAACCATAACCAACCTGCTAATATTTTCGCAGGAAGAACAATTCTAAATAAAAACTCAGGAAACATGTTAACGAAGGAGTAAGAAACTGATTCATTTATACAAAAGCACAAACCAGTAAAAATATATGCATTTCAAAAGTAACCAGAAACCAACTGAACCCTTTCTACTGGTCACCGAACAATGACGATACGGTAACAACGTTACTCTCTACCAGGCCAACCAAGTAGCGAACGAAGGAAAAATGGAAGGTAAGAACGAACGAACAGAAAATCTCAACTCGCTGTCTCGAAACCAAAAAAGTAAGGTGCGAAAAAGGGGGGAGCTAAAAATGCCAACAGATTATAATATATGCTCTATAATATTGCTTCGAAGTAGTAATAATGAATAGTAATGCGACCAGAAAGTGAAATGATAAAAGTTCAATTTACTAAACAGTTCACGGTTTGCAGTTCGAAATTTTTCCACTTTAGATTGAAAATCTAACCCCCCCGCGTGTGGGTTGGTGGTCGGGACAGATAAAAAAGAGAGAAAGAGAAAGAGAAAGGAACGTATCATGAACGAGATACACAAACACACACCAATGGCGTACGCTTTTTTTAACAGTTTCCAACACAAACCAAAAGTCTGCTCTCTAACGAAGTGAACGAATGCTATTGAAATAAACTATACAAGGTTGAAACTTGCACTTGCAAACGGGTGATAACGAAGAAAAGAACGAACAATGGCAAACAAAATGTATTGAAGTAAAAACATGGCGAATTTCGTAATAGGACATGGTTGTTGAATTTGGAAAACACTATAAAGTATTGATGATGATTTTGATAGAAAACGTTTTGAAATTAATTAAATTAAACATTGAAATGAATACTTTTAAAATTAAATGATGTGTCAGACACAAATCGAAAAAGATCATCAGTGTTATAACAGGGTATACATTCTTTTGATAACGATGAAGAGAGCTAAATAAGAAAAAGAGAGATGGTAACAATCGATGACCGCATTCAAAATCATTACACATGAAAATGTAGAAACTTCCAATTACCAAACCAAGACATGTTCTTAGGATCTTCCAATGTATAGTGTATAGTAAAATGTGTTGGCAAAGATGATAGAGAGTAAAGGAGCAAATCGAAACCAAACACGAGAAATCGCAGATAACACAACTGATAAACATTAGCGAAAGGATGGCAACAAAAACAAAATCAACTGCCTCTGATAGCGCAGAGATTGGAGGGCATGTAAAGAAAAAATAAAGAAAGGGCCGCAAAAGGATGTATTCTGTAAGCAAATAAAAAAACTTACCCGCTTGATGAGCGTCCCGTCGCCTTGCGCATCATCGTCGTCCGGTGTGGGAGGTAACGGTCGATTCGGGGGTCCACCTCCACCACCGCCACCGCCACTACTGGCCCCGCTCGAGGGCGGTAGGGCGACCCCGGCGCCACCGCCGACGCCACCGCCGCCCGGCGTGCTCGACGTGGACTGATTGTTCTGGTCAGATTCGGCGAGCACTCCCAAGCCGCCCGTCCTATAGGAAAATTCGGGACTGAACATAACGGAAATCCAAACCAAAACAAAAACAAAAACGAAAACGAAAAACAAAACAGAGGACAGAGAGGCGAAAAACAAACCGACGGGAAAAGCGGACGGGAGGGTGGGTTCGTATGATGAAGTGAAAAAGGATGCCACACAGCCGGAGAAGGCCATGAGCCAGTGCATGAAAATAATGAAAACCCCGGACGAGTCAGATAAGATCAAAAGGAGGAAAGTGTCAAACGCAAATGATAAGTTTCATCCGGTATTGAAGGTGCGTTAAAAACAAAAGAAGTCAGTGAGTGTTTAGAGGAGAAAATATATAAAAAAAACAGCAGATTGGATATGGATCGATAGTGAGAGATTGAAGGCAGAAGGGGAAAAAGATAGACACAACAATGATAATTCGTTAGTGATGAGCGAATGATCGCAATGGGTTTAAGAATATTAAATAATCACTATGAGAAGAAGAAAGAAGAAGCTTCTTTAACCTTTTGCACAGTTTCAAACCATTGCTTTTGAAGTATGGCAGTTGTTTTACTTCCCACTTTTACGACTAACGCCATGTATGATATTATTTGTTTCGATTGAAATCAAACAGAAGAATTAACATCATTTTCCTCATTTCGACCTGAACATGTTGCACCTACGAGTCGGTCGAGTTGAACTCATTTTAACCGCTCCGGGTCGTTTACAGATAGCTCCGATCCGGTAGGTTCGGGTCGATATGCTAATCACTAATGCTAAGCTTACTATAAAAAAACGATAAACAATGCCAATTTTCAAAAGCAACGATTTGAATGATTTTTAAAATGATGAATGAAACGCTCCTTGCTTTTCGCCTTCCCTTCCAATTCTAAACTCGTAACATAATCATTTAAAAGAAACAGCTAGAAAATGGCTCGAATTGAAACAAGGCTGTCGCACTTCATAACTTCATAGAAACATTGTAACAAACATTTAAGTGAGACAGCTCTGCTTCTGTGGCAAAAGCGCCTACAGTTCGTGCGCATACTTACAGTGGCATGGGTGGATCGCTGGCCAGAAGCGTGCCGTCGTTTCGTGTTCGGCCGTTCGGTTCCTCCGGTTCCGAGTCCGAGTCGGAGCTCTCGATCGGATCGAGCGGATTGATCGGTTGCGGATGATGGTTATTGTTATTGATGTTACCGCCGCTGCCACTGCCCCCGCCGCCACCATTGCTGCTGTTGTTGTTGCCGTTGGGGGCGATGGCGGGCGACTTACCGAGGCCGCCGGCACTACCGCCGCTGCCACCGACTGCACTGACCTGTTGCTGCTGCTGCTGGTGTGGTTGACCGCCACCGCCGGGCACGGGCGGTCCGGGCTGGGGTCGATTGTTCCGCGGGGGCGCTTCCGGCTGCGCTTGCTGCGACTGCTGCGGGGAGGAGGAGGAGGAGGTTGATGAGACGCCCAGTTCGTTAAGCTGTGCGGCCAGCATATCCAAATCCTTGTTTGGGCCGACACCCGAGACGGATTGTGCGTTGGGGACATTTTATGTTGCGTTACGTTCACACAATACAATGTTTGCGAGAGGCAGTGCGAATCAATCCATTTCATCGAGGGGGAAGAATATACGAAGGTTGTTTTTCATGTTGCCATTTTGTCAAATATAATTGTCGTCCATATGATCGATAGGTAGGTAGGTAGGTAGGTAGGTAGGGTGTTGGTTCGTCATCATCGTCATCCGTTTCCCAACGAGCGCATTTCGCCGTAGCAAAAAAGTGATTCAGTTCCATTTCGAAACCATGGACCAGCATTTATTCGGTGGAAGTTTAAACAAGGAGTTAGGATGGGGTTGGATATTTGGGTGGAAGAAAAAATGAAAAAAAAAAAATTGGTAGAAAAGATCACCGATTAATGTTGAACTCTCTCGTGTGTACCATGTGTACATTGGCCACACGGTTTGGCTGCAAAACAATTATGCAGCAGTGAGTGAATGTTTATTATATGTTAGGAGCATTTCTAGAGTTAATGCAATTCATTACTGAAAGCGATTATTTCGTCAGCGTTCAGCGATTGGTTTATTTATTAGAACAATCAAACAACAAGCAGAACACATTCAAAACTTTCAATTGTAAAACACAAAGTAAGGATACAATCGAAAGAGTTCAAAATGGAAACATAAGAAGAAATTGATCGCGAATCGAATCGTATCGAATCGATACCAATCGTCACTTTCAAAAAATAATCTATTTTATCCATTTTGTTTTAAAAAAAAAAACATTTTAATTCCAAACATTATGCTTTAGAAAAGAAGTAACCTACGCACATTAATAAATGTTATTATTAGTTCAACAACAGGATGCAGATGTCAGATGAAATAATCATGGTACTTCATTGTCGATTCTTTAGTTGTTTGTTTTTAGAAACTGAGGGTTAAATTAAGGGCTGCGGGTTAAACATTTCAAGCGATCCATGGAACAAAACGATATTTTTATCGTTGCACATTCATTAAAAACCAAAAAACACATCTTCTTTTGACGCATAACTTTTACAGTTCAATTTGGACTTTTTGTGTATTTGCGGGAAAGGGGGGCGGAGGATTAAAGAGAACGTAAGGATTAATGATGATTCCACTCGAATGCACGCACGTCCAACGATCGAAAAGTGGAATGATTCTTTAACTTAATTTTGGTCAGTACGCTAGAGAGTCTTGCAAGCATTGTAGTAGAAAGATCGTGTCAGTTGTATTTTAAAGGTCAATCGTACTCGTTTATGCTAAAAGATGATGATTTCGCTTACATACACCTTTTCCTATCGTCAAAAGTCGAAAAGTATCGTAATAAAATGAGATAGAAGGTATATCGCAAATAACTTTGAGCTATATAGGCTTTATTATCTAACGTACATAGAGAAAAAGCGGGAAGCGTTAACAAAACAGACAACAGATAAAAGACGATACAACAGTGCAGAGGAAGAGGGTAAAGCGACATCAAAACACAAAACGGGACGGAAATGGGAACGCGCAGGGTGTTTTACAAGCGATTCTTCTTCGTGTGTCGATAGCGGACTTACCTCGGGTCGTCTCGGTGGCAGCTGCAATCCGGGAAGGAAGATATGATAGCCGTGGTGGGTGGTGGGTGTTGGTTTGTGCGTATCGCGTGAGGCAACAGTAGGGCGCAGAAGCCGTTAGCGAAGGAGCCATCATCGTCCAGAACGTCGTTTCATCGTGTGCAATATATCGAACGTGTGCCAGGCGTCAAGGCGTCGCACGCAGCCAGCCAGCCAGCCAGCCGGTAGAAGTGTGCAGTTCGCGAGCCACCCACCCAGTTGGCCAGCGATCACACGGAGCGTGAGCAAGCGCCAGCGCCAAATTCATCATATTTACAGATTTTCGTTTTTGTTGGTTGTTGGAATATGTATGTTTAAATAAACGAACGAACAAACAATGTTTAGCGAACAACAGGAACAGAACAGAATGATAGAATAAACGTGTCGATTGTTTTGAGTGTAGTGCATGTAGTAGTAGTAGTAGTAGGTGTCCATTGTGTTACGTATATCGGTGCTTATTGCTTGTTTTGAAACAGTGCGGGAAGGTGTTTATACAATTTGTTTTTTGTTTTAATATAAAGTTGCATTCATATAATTTTGTGATTTTGTTAAAAACAGAAACAAGTGAAAGAACCATTTGAAATAGTATACTAACATGAAATAAAGAATAATGTGTTCATTTGATGTGCTAGACTAGAAAAAAAGAACTCACAAATAAAACGAACAACAGAGAAGGAAAACCGAAGAATGTACAACGATCGAATCGTAAGTGGAAAAGGTGTAACACCGATCAACATTGAAGCGAGAAACAACTAACATGACTACAGAGAAACAAAAATACAGCAGCTAACACTACGATATAGTAACAGCATCATCAGGAAAGCGTCCATAGAAAGGTCCTTATTTCTCGTCAATTTCGTCCGTTTACGTTTCGTTCAGTTGGTATTCTCGACGCACGGGAGAATATGAGTGCCGACGATCACTTACCACCGGTTTGAAGAAGTTCTGCTGATTGCGTGCCGGCTGCTGCGGCGTCTGGGACGATGGCTGTTGCGGCTGTTGGGAGGAGGAGCCGCTGCTACTGCGGGGCGTCGGCGGCAGGGGCCGATTCGCGTTGCTGTTGGCCGGCGGATCCGGTACCACTATCAGCCGCTGGGGCAACTGAGGTCGTGACGGTGGCCCCGGTTCTTCCACTGGAGGAGGCGGTTTACTTCTTTCGTCTCGCTGAAGATCACAAATAAAAGACATCATAGAGTTAGGAGAACATATTCGATACCGAGTGTTGGAAAAGTCCCTCTCCCTTTTCTTACAGGTTGTGGCTTCTGGTTGCGGTTCGGTGGCTGCTGCTGTTCGGCGTTTTGCATCCGACCCTCCTGAATCTGGTGGAACGTACGCCGCAGAGTATCGTTGCCCGGTGCCTGGATGATCGAGGAAGGTTCGCCCGCCGTCTGACCATCGTCATCGTCGTTCTCGGAGCCCGAGTAGCGATAGTCGTCGCGTTCCTTCTCCTGCTTGCGCTTCTTACACCTGATGAGACACAAGAGTTTAGTATTGTTGTACGGTGACAAAATTCTTTTAAGGATTTCCTCCAATTTCTTACCTATCGATATGGTCTTTAAGTTGTATTCTAACTTGTCTTTCTGTTGGTTGCTCTTTGATGAAGGGATGCTTCAGTAACTGCTCCGTGTAAGGCCGTTGGTGGTAGTCTTTCACTGTACGGAAGAAAGAAAGATAACAAAAAAACCAAGCGTGAGCACCCAACAAACCTGCGCTCTGTATCATATTTCCTTACCCAGCACGGTGTCGATAAAGCTGTGGAACTTCTTGGACCATTTCTTCGACTTCATGCGGGGCGGCGGATTGCGCGGAATTAGAAAGAGCGCCCGCATCGGATGGAGGTCGCACAGCGGCGGCTGCGATTCGGCCATTTCCAGCGCGGTAATACCTAGTGACCAGAGATCGGACCGGTTGTCGTACGTGGCGTCCCGGTTTTCATCACAAGCTATAACTTCCGGCGCCATCCAGTAGGGCGTACCTATAAAGGGAACCGATTGAGGTTACTATCCATGTGGAAACAATTCGCCCCCCCAAAACCAGGCGACCTACCGATGAACGTGTTCCGCCGGCCGATGGTTTTGTCCAGCTGGGCCGACACACCGAAGTCGACCAGCTTCACCTCGGCGTTGTCCGTCAGCAGCACGTTCTGGCCCTTGATGTCGCGGTGTATCACCTTGTTCGTGTGCAGGTAGCTCAGGCCGCGCAGGATCTCGCGGCAGATGTACGCGATCCACTCCTCCTTCAGGCTCTGGCCCTTGGTCGACTTGACCAGGTCGGTGACGGAACCGGCCCCGCAGTACTCCATCACCAGCCACAGCTGGTCGTCCTTGCCGGCGGGCGTCTTTTTGATAAATGCACCGTAGTACGTGGCAATGTTGCGATGGTTGGAATATTTCTTTAATACGTTGATCTCGAGCTTGATCTCCTCCTCCTCTTCCTCGGTGACGTCCATCACCTTAATGGCAGCGAGTTGTCCAGTCTTTGTGTGGCGGCCCTGTGGTGTTCGTTGTGGGGCGGAGGAAGTGAAAGAAAAACAAATTGAGTTACACTGCACGTGGAAGGAAGGCCGATTCAACGATCAGACTTTGACTTATACCATGTATGGCCTATTCCTAAACCTCGATTCACCAGATTTGGCACAGTTTCCTAGGAAAGATCCGACGTGGGCGCAATCTTTAAGACGACAGCCGCGAACGAGGTGCGACCGATCGAGGAGAGGTCAAAAGTCTCTCTCACAAAACCCATTCGATCGAAAGGCTTATCATATCAAAGCCCACATCGATCCTTATGTCTCATTAGCGCCCGAAATTCGTCCCTCGATGGTATGGCGTCGTGGCGCTAGGGCCGGACCTTACTCACCCACGCGTAATTATTCATATTGATAGTCGAAAAAATACGTATAAATCTCCGCCCGATGCGTGGCTGATGAGGCTGCATAGTAGGTTGGCCGATTTACGCACATTGATGCCGAGAAACGCCTACACGAGGGCTCGTGATAGGAGCCCCGGGAGTAAGCTTTCCTGATGAGGAGCAGAAAAGCACGTTGCGAACAGGTTTACGAAGCAACGAAGCATCTCGGGATGTTTCGTGATTCCCCTATTTTCTGTGGAGCCTCGCATGTGAGTTGTTTTCCATTTGCGTTGGCGAAGCTCAAGCTGTTTTTAATCAGTGCGCTTGTTTCGAAAGATTGCTTCTACAAAATCGCTATTTGTCAAAAAATTTCTTTGAGATTGCTGTGGAAAAGAATCCCTTTTAACGAACATCAAGCTATACCCGAGATTTTTGAAAAGTTTTCCTAGGAAACAAATCAATGTCAACAAATGCGTTCAATTGGTGAACCCTGTAAAATAATCAAATGTAAAGTTTACTATGTAATGAATCCAGCTGAAGACCAAAAAATAATAATAAGCATTATAACGAACAGCAACTCTCAGCTGGATGTGGTTAATTCAAACAGAAGAGGTTGTTCCTTGTAATTTAGCTTGTGGAACTTTTCGAAAACCACTGGAAAAAGCAAACCCTTATCCGAGGCAGCGAATCAACACGCCTTTAACCATCACGAACCTTATCATCGCATCGTTGGAAAACTCTCCAAACTCTTGGAAAAAAAACTCTTCTCCCCGTTCCAGAGGGTTTCCTAGCAGGGCTTCATTGTGCTTCAGTCAGTCCCTTAGCCGGGTGGAAACGAGAGGACAGGTTGCCCGGCGAAAAATGCACAAATATCACATACACCCATACAGCCACCATCAGGAGAATGAAGTGTGCACCCGCGGGTTGCATGGCGATGACGATGTTGCTGATGCATGCAGGAATAGAACACTCATACGACGCTGAGACCTTTCCGCCTGTCCTCCGGCTGCACGGCTTGGCACACACTTCTGGTGCGACCAGATTGCAGTGGCAACAAACATTCCATGCATCCGCGGGCAAGTTCGCTTTAAAGAGGAAACATTTAATTATGCGCGCTCCCGGAGGCAGCACCGGAGTTTAATTCAATTTACTTCAATATCAATTTTCGCGCTCGTAGCTGATGGCCGCGATGTTCCCGCGAGATGGCCATGGCAGCAGGCACTCGGCAACCAGGTCCGTCCTCCGCCGCACGTGTAGAGGCACGCGCGAAGGGATCGATCGCCGCTGGCCGCTGGAGGTTCTCTTCCGACGATCAACCAGCGAAAAGAAGATGGTGAGGTGGAAAGCTAGGCAAACGCAAGTTTGCGTACGTAATGCACTTTAGCACTTTATTGCTGATTTTCACTTCATCTCATTTGGAGACCACGCCACAAACGTTTGACCACATGTGTGCCCCACATTTGGAAAACTCAATATTATTCTTCCTTCATTCGCTTTTCCAGCATAAAAATAACAACATGTGGCAAGTGAAAACTTTCCTCTTCACTTTTGTTTGCAATCTGCAATGCCTTCTTCACGAAAAGGCATTTGATCAAACATTAAGACTCTCAAAACACCCTTGAACACCAGCTGTTTTGGTAAAATATGGTCGAAGGATACACGCCATACATTCTCGGAGGCTCAATTGAAGCTAGCTGTCCGTTTGGCTGGATCGAATGAAACCCACGCATAAGTTTGTGTGTCGCCTTGCAACGCCTTCGCCAACGTCGGTATTTCTGCAGGTGGGTGTTTAGTGACACTACCTACGCGGCGAAAAAGTGTGATAATTTGCATAATCGCAGGCGATTCCCACCGAGCAGTAACTGCCTACGTTCAGTTCAATTGAATGTGGTAGAATTACAATCCTCTTAAAACTAACAATTTCTATCGGACATTAATAATTTGGGGGAAATGTTTTACTTTTTCTAAAAATGAAGTGTCCTTTTCCGCAAGTATTTTTCGCTTCTTTTTGAGAAAATAAAAAAGATTCAGCCTGTTTCCGCCCGGGATCGAACCGGGGGCCTTCCGCGTGTTAGGCGGATGTGATAACCACTACACCACGGAAACCGCTATATAAGCGAGCGTCAACAGCGACACGCGGTTCGACGGAACCAGGTCAAGCTGCCAGAGGTTTTCGAATCGAAAGCCCTTAAGCCGTGCCGCCGTAGTTTAACCTGCCAACCAGCACAACACACCGGCGCCAATCGGTAGGAAAACGAAAGGCTTCCACCACCACCGAAAACGCAATTCTATAAAAAGCACAACCGCGCTCGGACAGCTCACGAATAAGATCGACGAATAAGACACGACCGTGTCTCCCTTTCACTTGCAACGAAAAGCGAGCAGAGCGCGTTCATTCATTCATGTTCGCGAAGCAAAACAATTAAAAGAAGGAAAAAAATACAGCTCAAAGAAAGAGCAACAAATGAAACAGATGTCGGAAAACAACACAGCCGTCGAGGGTAAAATTTGGTATGAATGGTTGGTAGTAAAGGAAAACACAAGACCAAAAAACAAAGTAAAATAAATAGCAGTCCCAGATGCAAGGAGTTAACGGAATTTTGTTTGAAGGTAAGGTTTGTAACACGTGTAGCATTTTTATACTTGTTATGCTTGCACCGTAGCATATTTACATGGTCAAACTTTTTCATTCAAAATCCCATCACACTTAATTTAAAATCTTTCTTTTAAATAAAGATGATGAAGATAAATCTTCAAGATGATTTTGAAACAAAGCTTCTTTGATTAATTTTTAAGAAAATTCGAAGATGAACATTGAAAATCTCATCAACACTTCATTTAAACCCTTTCTTTTCAATAAATGTGATGAAGATAAATTTTCATGATTATTTTTAAGTAAACCTTCTTTAATTAATTTTTAAGCAAATTCGAACAAATGTCTTCCATTTGCCAAACAAATACATCAGACAAGTACAAGAAATTACGTTCGCTGATGCCAAGGAGTCACCTGTTTGAACTGAAACCATTGAAAGTGAGATTAATTTCGCAGTGAGTTTCTAGCGGTTCCCCATCTTTTAACTATTCGGAGCATATTTAAATTGAAGTTTAATGTCCCTAAGGTCGGGGGCCACTTGTTCGTGCTACAAGCGCTCAAGTCAAACGCATTAGAGTCGCTTGAGAAGCGTGCGTATTGTGGCCATCCACACGATGGGGGATGGTGAGGAGGATCAGCGTCTTCAGGTGCGGTATAATTTTATCGACAGTCCTCCGTAACGGCACACGCACATACACACCACCCCGTGGACGTACACCTATTTTAATTGCAGGGGAAGAAAAAAGTGAAATCTTTCAATTTTCCTTCCCGCGAGCGCACGCGCCTCCTACGCGGAACAATAGTTTGGATCGAAGAGATGCGCTTCTTAGCCTTAAAAAGGGCCCAGCGGGGGGAAGAGGGGAGGGAGAGGGGACAGGGAACCGCGGATAAGGTTGCCACAATTCATTCGCTTGTGTCCGGATTTCCATCAACCCCTTTGAATGCAATGGCGCGCTGCGACGGACGACTCTAAAGACTGACATTGAAAAGTAAAAGTCAATGACAGCGAAGCAGCTTCTTCGATTCGATTCGATGGCGTTAAATCGCCTTGCCGCACAAGAGGACGATGGGAAAGAGCGTTGTGCAGCGAGAGTGCGATTGTGATCTAAACATGCAACCCTGGGCAGTGAAATAATTTATTAGGATCCGGTGGCGCTGGTGTTGGTGGTGGCTGAATTTGTGCGCCAATCGTACCCCCGAACGGCGTGTAATTAACATCCCCCCCGTGCCGAGGCGAATGCATCATTCTTTTGCCTTTTTCCTTCCTGCCGTTACGATGATAAGAAAGCAATGATTATTGCCTTAATTCGGAGAAAACAACCACCAACCTGCGCACAATAATAATGTGCAACAAATCGGGGGAATAACAATGAGGGTGTTTGAACCCGCTCAGTGCACCGATGATTTCATTCATACATGTTTGCAACACTTTTCATGTATATGGTAAATTATATGACAGAGAAAAATATATTGGATACGTGGAAAAATATATGACACTATTATTCATAATCTTGCGAGAAGATGCAAAGGTTGAAATGCAACGATTGTAATTAAGGAAAATTCCTATGACTCATGCCAATAGACACGCCACCGTAATATTTCAATCAATACACTTTGTTTCCCCAACCGAACAAGGTTCGCTTTTCCCAGCAATTCCTTGTTCAAACGTTTCCTTTGTTTCTCGTTCATTATAAAATGTCCAGTGGATGCATTTTCCTCACTAATTATGATGACAGCGGTAGAACATCTCATATGCAGGTGGGATTTTCCATTGATGTGCGTACGTCAATTTCCAAAACGTTACGCATGGAAAATTGGTCAAGTGTGCATCATCAAAGTGTTATGCATGGATGGAAGATTAATGTTTTCAGTGAGCAAAGCGTGTGCCTTAGTTTGACTGTACAAAGTATTTACACAAAACATTCGTTCAGTGAGGAACGAATAACTCTTCACCAGCAGACATTATCTAACACAAATGCTGACTTCATTTTCTGTCCCAACTGTACTTCACGTTCGAGACTTACACTCTCGAGGCGAAGAAACCCAAAGTTAATTAAATTGCTCCCCAGATTTATCGTTTGTCTTCCGCAACACCCGGCTGTAAAGTGTTGCCGGGAAATCTGGGCCGATTGAAATAAAGCGAGTTTTATCTTCGTTTATTTTATTGGTTGTGCGGCTACACACACTTTTGAGCAAATCGTTTCACAATATCGGGAGGAAAATTCTATTCGGTAGCCCTCGCCACCTTCGCGAGTGCGATCATGAGAATGTTCTCTTTCATCCGTGCCTTTGAATTCACTTTACTTCTCGAAGAGGGGATTCATCTTAAAGGCCACGGTCTTTTGGCCGTGAGATTTCAAGTGGCGCTATTGAGAAAAAGACCGAAATAAAAACAACGCCCCAGAGACACGCACTTGCATCGATGGCTAACGATTTTCCAAACTTGCCCACACATCGACACGACGATCAACCGAGGAAGAGACCCTCTTGGTGGACGGGAGATGGTGGGGGGAATGAAAAACGAGCCGTGAATAGCATTTCCGATCATTATGCTTAATTTCATCGTGCCGCGCCGAAGTTTGCGAGAGGGAGAGAAAGAAATCATCATGCACGTGCCCAATCCATCTTTTATGTTTTGTTTTTCCTTTGGATCGCGCTTTTCAACACCAGCAACCATATTTTTGGAAAGGCGCCCCAAGAGCGCATTCATTTTCCCGTTTCGCAAAAAAAAAACGGCTTCATGGGCGCATTTTGGTCGTCCTCCTGACTCACTCTTGTTTCTGAAGGCAAGGCATCAAAGCGAAGAGCGCTAAGGTGAGGATAATTGTGCTAATGTCTGGCGCCAGCCATGGAAACACGATTGAAATTAGATTCATTAGGCAGCCTTCTTATGAAGATATATTTGCAAAAACACATATTGCATACTTTCATCATTTCATCAAACATGTGAACGATTTTGTAGCCTTGGGTTTCGGTTGATGAATTAATGTTGCCAGTTAACAGTAAGTCGGTATTACATGAAGCCAGGGGAATTTCAATTTCCAAAAAGATTCAATCAAACGAAAAAACACCAAAAACATTCGGGGACCGCTTGTCTGCAAACCAAATCTGACATTAAGACGAAATAAATTTTATTTTCCTATTTTCCAGTGACAGACAATTGTACACTCAAACAGGTACCCTTCGTGATGATACATTTTCCGGTTGGTTTTACCACAGAAGCCACGCTGTGATTGATTGCATGACATGAAAAGCAGATTTAACAAAAAGCCGTTCGGCTCGCGGAGAAAATGTGTAACACCACCAACAAATAGGGGATCGAGAAAGTGACATTTTCTGCTGCTCCGAAGACGCACAATGTCAATCCGAACCGAACCTCATCAATTGACCTTTTGGACCTCACTGTGTGCGCCGAGTTCTACCGCCTTCTATGTATGCTGTGCATGTTGCTTTCTCTTCTGTCCGTTAGCTCCTGAAGCGCCAATTCGATGGGTTCGCACACATCAAACAGGAAATACACGAGATCGAGTAAATAAACAAGACGCCGGAAAAGGTAACCTCCAGGGTCAGCAACGTAATGAAATATACAAATTGAATCGTCCCTTCGGCGGGTGACTAACACAACGGAGAGAAGAAAAAAAAAGAAAGAAGTTGGATATTTGTAGCAACGATGAAGCTAATCATTTTTATGTGATGTTTACTTTTAATTTAACTTCACACAATATTTTTATATTTGATTTTTTATAAATATAGTTTAACCTCGCAGTTTTTTTTAAATATATGAAAAAGAAAATTTAATCGTTTACCTCGCCAAAAGACACACAAATCAAAACATATCATGTTTTGGCCTTTCCATAGATAAAATATTGCTACCATATGAATAAAGCGTATAAGAATAATACGCACGCACCGCTAGCTTTATGCAAAACATTAATCGGCCATTCCAATCATGCCCGAGATTTTCATCACGAGCTTTCGATGCACAAAAATGCACTTCCTCTCCTTCTTTCTCTATCGAGTCCGATCGCTCGGGGAGTCTTTGGGTGAACCATACTTGGTCGAGGCACGTCTATTCGTCTGGATCGACGCAGATCGGACTAGGAGAGGAGCATGTACAAATCGAACGGAAGACAAAACCCTTCGCAGTCAAACGTCCGATCGAGTACGATGATCAAAGATCCGCTGCAGCCAAGTGCAGTTGTTTCGAATCCCCAGTACGGTATTGAGCAAGAAAAGCTCCACCCAACGGAAGAGATTCCCCCCTTTGATGTAGGGTAAGGGACGCTGTGGCAGTGGAAACGCACGCCAGTTGGGGTCATCGAACGTAAAAATATAAATGCACCATGAAATGCAAATGAAATTCACCCGGCGAGGCATAGTCTGCTTCTTTGAGCAAGTTTGATTCTTCTGTCTGGAGGGCGGTTTATTCCTACTATTGACTGGTTCCTTGTATGAGAGCTCTCTTTTTATTCATTTTTTGTGAAGGTCGCGAAGATAAAAATGCCACAGACAACAGAAGACTTGCTTCTTACGACTGAGCACCAAATCTTTGGAATAAAAATATATTTGCATGAGGGATTGAAATCGGCTTTTCGAAGCAGAAAAATACGCTTCACCATCCAAAGTACGAGATCAATATTTCGCCAATACTTTGATATGAAATCCTTATAAAAGATTTTTTGGTTTGCTTAATAAAAAAAAGCTGAAGCTCCCGACATTAAACAGGCATTTGAGCTTGCTGCTGTTTGCAGTGATTCATCACCGTTTGAACACCGGAATTCCAAAACGAACCCCGCCGGTTGTTTTTGAAGGTCTAATAAATCAACCTCGGGTGTGTCTGGTGGGCAGACTTCTTGAACTTTTACCACCGACTTTGGCATCAGGAACATCACCATGGTTCGCTCCCGAGGGATGACATTACGGCGAGTCGGTGGGGTCAACACGACAAGACGAGCTCTCACACCTAATCCTCCCCGGGAGCAGGAAAATACGTGGCAAAAAAAAGGGACTTGTGGATCGACGTCGTCGCCGTGTTGGCAAAATATTGCATTTATTATAACCTTCCGCCAGCCAACCGGTCTCGGCCAGATCAGATTGGTGGGGAATTTTTATTCAACACAGCTTACCTGTTACCAGCGTGCCAAGAATCTCGGACGTGGATGGCAAAGGCGAAATATAGCCCGTGGAGACCAAAGGGCGACTCCGATTGAAGAGGAGCCCATATTTCCAGCGAACTCTTGCCATATCGTTTGCTAGTTTTCTCCCTCCCCAAGGATCCTCCACCAAAACACGGTCATCCCGCACACGCCAGATTATGTCTAGGTGGTGGCTTTTAAAGGGACAGCCAGTAGGAACAAAAAAAACATGCATTTGCGGCCAATCATACGTCGTTTTGCTTCTTCCAACGCTGGAGACCGTCGTCGTGGTGAGAAATGGTATCAAAACTGGTTTGCTGAACCGGTGGGTTTTTCCCTTCGGACCGAAGAGATGACACAAATGTGCATTCCATTCGAAACAGGTGAGAAGGGTGTAAGCCTTAGAAATAGGTTCTTAGATGAAAGAACCAAACAAGTGTTAGAAGGCAAATTGTGAATGTAATTAAATTACCAGGAGGTTGTTGTAAAGGAGGTAAGCAAATGGTTTGAAATAATTTATTTGATTCCCTTCTTTAACGCGCACGCACTACTCATAGATTATCCCAAATGTTGCTCCCAGTAGAGAATATTAATAACGTGCTTTGTGACGCTCGTCCGGGCCCTTTACTGGTTTGATGTAAATTATCGATACGAGGCAATAATCGTAAAAAAGTGCGTCCATTAAAATAAATGTGCATGCGTCGTTGTTGCGTTGCACCCCTCGGGAGAATGTCGATCGTGGGGAGGTTGGTCGATCTCGGGTGGGTAGAAGAAGGCCAAAGTTGTTGTGGCCGTTGTTGTCGCTGATGACGAAATGATGATACTATTTTTGATGGAGCACAACACACACACGTTTTTCCTCGATCCGATGGTGCTTTTTCGAACCATCGGTCAGCCTCTCGAACGGGAAACGGGTGCGCTAGAATCTGGCCACGGCAAAAACAGGATTGAACATACACACACACACATGTACGAGCATGGTGCATTAAAAAACGATCGAAACCTGAACAGAGATGCCACGCCACAACGCAACGTTTATGCGCTAGAACAGGGGTCGGCAAAGTCCGGCCCGTACGAATTTTTGTTAATAACATACAAAAATGAAAAATATTTTAATTCTTGTCGGATTTATTGACAATATCACGCTTTTTCCTTCCTTAAAAAGGTACGTTGAAACTATTGAACGAAGTGGTCAATACCGAATTTCATCCCACACTATTCAATACTGAGTTATTTAATTACTGAGAGTACGCCAGCAAAACCTCGGTATACTAAAAAAAATGAGTATTGTTTAATTTCTATTATAACAAAAGAGATTAAAAAAAAGTGCAACAAACTAACAGTTGTTAGAAAAAAAAGAAAATTCTACGAAAATAAATATCAAAATTTATGACAAAATATTAAACTTAAAAATATGTTATCTTATCTTTATGTCACTTTCCGGGTTAGATAATTAATACTCCTTTTAAAAATGGTTTAGTATCACTATCAAAACACGAAGACATCGTTTCTGGTGTGGCTCTTTTTCATCATTTGGCCCTTTTCAAGAAACGTGTGCCGACCCCTGCGCTAGAACGTGGTGATTGCGTTGGTGGTAGTGGATGCTGCTAGTTAGTTACGCTATACCACCCTCCTCCGTTCGCCCTTTCATCAGCCTCAAAATGAGAAAGGCAGAAGGAGAGAACGAGAGGGGGAGAAAATGTATTCGCGCGGGACAGTTCATTGTCCGGGAAAATTCTACGTGCGCTCCATGTTCCGACAGCAAAACTGGACGAAACTCGCGCGTCAAGCTGCACAGCAACACGGCTTTATGACTCGTGCCTGGTCTGGGCTAAACCAGGGGAGGGATTGGGTTATGCTGTTGGGTTGTGCCATGCAGGAAGAGTGCACCTACACACAGCAACAGCAGCTGCAGAAGGATGGCGACAGTTAACGGGAAGGTTGTTTTTGTTTTCCACTCCGTTGCGTTTGCAATCGCATCATATTTTCATCGGTACTAAAAATACATAAAACGAACTCTAGAACATCCGTTTCGTGGGTTTAACCCATTTGCAAACATTCAAGGAACCCTGGAAAAATGAACATATGCTCCATTGGGATCTACGTCTACTTTAAGTAAATTAAATTCGTCAGCTTTCTACCTCTTCACTGGAACGAGATAACACTGTCATCAACCCGAAGATAGTGAATCATCGAAAATATTTCCCCTGCTGCAGCAATGCAACAGAACGCATGGCAAAAAAAAGCATCAACAAACCACCCCAAACATCGATGAGTCACGCGATGCAACACAGAAGCGAAGTGATCTTCGCAGTCAAACCCTTCTCTACAGCTGCTTTTCGATCAGGTTCACTCACAACATTCGTCTCACGCGGAGGAGGTTGCATCTTTGGATCTTGTGGAGGAAAGAAAATCTTCCAACGCGAGTCTCACGTTTCATGTATGCATGTTGTATTGACCTCCTACTGTCTCATGTTTAGCTCCACCAGAGTTTAGTTTAGTTTACCCTAAGGCCTTCTTTATCGCTTTCTCTCTCTTTTTCCTCCAGTGCTCCCGCGGAGATGCCACGATCAAATGTCAAACTGGTCCAAGGTGCATCGACTAAACGAGCTGCGCGCGTGTGTGTGTGTGTGCATACAGAGACAAAGATCACCATCCGGAATGCAAAAGGCTATGTAGAGAGCCAGGTCATCCGGGACATACAGGCGGCGCGGGCCCTGGAACAACGATTGCCCCATGGGCCTTGGACTGGGATGGAGTGGGAAAAACACGTTCCCAGCAACGGTAGTTTATATTTAGCCCATCCGTTAAAAGTTTTCTTGCGTTCTTGTACACCATCGCCATCGGCACCGCGTCCGGTTCTGGGGTTTTAGAACCGCTTTGCCGAATCTCGTAAACTTCGTGCGCTAAGTATGCCGCTTTTGCCTGAATCTAAACAACCTCCATCTCCGTGCTTGTGCCACCATCAACTTCGTTTATAATAGGTTTAAAGCGACGGGCATCTTCATCTAGGCCCTTTAACCTGTTTAACCCCCGCTTGCAAGTTACTTTACAACATTCCAAATAAACGGTGCGTTGAAGCTCCGATCGGAGACGTTTGAGAAGTGCTTCAATTTCAGTCGGTTTCGAAGTGATCGGGTCGACTTACCTTGTACACCTGTCCGTACGTTCCATTTCCGACGACTTCAATCAGCTCAAAGATTCCTGCCGGATCCTGGAAAAGAAAGAAATAGGAGTTTGTTAATATATATTTCAATAGTAAATAAAATGCCGATGTATCTGATGTTAGAAACACAAGATTTTCTTCAGCATTATCAAATTCCCCAACAACGCTCAGGTCCAAAATTTTCGTAAAACTTTATCAGATTATCATATACGACTGCGCAAATGCGTACAACGAGAAGCGAAACCGCAATTTCCATCGCAATTTCCCTCCCTTGGCGGTGGATTTGGTTTAAAATGGCACCCAGAGCAGATGACGACTCTGAAGATGCACCCAACACACGGCTACGGCCAAATCGCGCACTCACAGTCGGAAGCAATCGTTGATCGTAAACTTCCCCTCGTACCCCCGCCCGCTTTGGGGCAATTTTCCGCGGCCACAAAAACCAACCCTCACGACGCCCGATGGATGAGGATGTGGTTTTACGATGCAAAACTTTCCACCACTCCGCACACGTATTTTTGCGTGGCCCAATACCACTGTCCTCCGCTCGTCTTACCGATATACGCGTGTTATTTCCCCTCGTTTCGTCTCCCCGGTTTTGGTTGGTTTTTCTTCACCTTTTTTCCGGTAATGCTGTTTTAGTAACCCAGATCGGGTGCTATTTTCGAGCGATCCTGCGCCCGGAGCCGAACAGCAGCGGGGGGGCAGGTGATGATGGAAATGGTATGGAAAAACTATTAGCCCACTCCCCCTCCTCTTGCCACTTCACTGCGCACTCTCCAGTTTGCCATCGCTCTCCTCCGGTGTGTGCTCCAGTGGCGAAAGGTAAATCGAAGGAAAAATTTAATTTTCCAACCAACCCGTGAGAGGTTACCCGATGTGCGGTGAGCGGTTGGGAGACGTTGTGCGGCGGGTCCATCGGAAACTTTGTTACCAGAGATTTCGAGATGTCGAGACGATCGAGATGGGGAGATATTCAGTCGCTCCGAGCATTCGATAGGAGATGAAAATTGATAAGACCCAGTTTGGTGGGGTTCACTTGGTTGGTGTGTCCGTGATATCGGCATGCTGGAGTGGCTTGGGCTGGGTCGAACAAGGTGTGCACGATTAACAACTAGCTGACGAAGGTACGTATTTTGCAGGCACATCAGTTAATTTCATGTTACGAACTTTGACGCACCGAAAACAATTGCAAACGCGACCCCCAGAAATACCAGTGTCTGGCAGGGTTGGGTCTGAAGTACCTTAGCCTCAATAGTCGATTGACAAGGTTATGGTGTGGATCGAATCAGGCGTCACTTGTTTGAAAAGATAGTGTTTTGGATTGTTTTTTGGATGAATTGTTGCTTTTTTAACTTTTAACTAACTTCTAGTGACCTGGTTTCCATTTCCACCGTGAACTAAGAAAGGAAATGGACATAAATTTAAAAAACAATCGATAATAATCCGAGTTGTTTATTCGATTTCGATCGAGATTTCAACACTTACAATTTAAACTTCACCTGACGGCAGGACAATTACATTATTTATGAACCATACTTCTCCATTGAATAGTCCAGTTTATGGTTGAGAAATGGTCTCTTGTTCGAACCTAGGAGTTATTAATATAATATGACCATGTTTTCTCAACTCAAGGTATTGCCGCCCATCCCACGCATCTTCACACGGCGTATGAATGAAGGATAAGTTCCGAAGGATTTCCAGCCACTGGCCACCAGAAGTGTCGACTTTGCGGAGATACCTGAGACCTGCGCGGAAATAAATCCACATCCCAATGTCGTCCACTCGGCTGGCCGCGTTGTGCCCAAAATTCTCTCACCTGCGTCCAAAGTTTGACCATATGCGAATGGTTGCGAGGAGCGACACTGACCCCACTGTGCCCACGCAACACCTTATTGACCCTCGTCGGCGGCATACATCAGTCTATATTTTTAACCAGGGGCCGGGGGGGTCAACAATTATCCGAAAAATAAAATTCGATCGCCCACACCCAACCGTGGATTGTTTCCGCCACTCGCCATATGAGATGCTTTGCGTTGTTCTGTGCAGTGCATTGCAAGGGTGCAGCAGCCCGGTACACCGACGGTTCAAGGTACAGTGTGTCGTCGCACCCTCGGTGCAACCTCGTTCCGGGTGGAAAACAAAAAGATTGACCCACTGGGTAGGAATTCCAAACGTCGACCCGGCGCGTCCAACGCGGCCATGTTTGTGCCAAAAAAGGGACAGGTACAGCACAGGTTGGCCTCTGGGAAGCCTTTTTGGATGCGTTCAGTTGACTCTAAAGGTCAAGAAGTAAATTAAATTAATGTCGTTAGGATAAACTTTTAAGAGGAGGTATGTCTTTTTATTTCGATTTAAATATAACCCCTTTCGACGAAGTTCCTTTCCCTTTTTTAAAAGGGACAATTTAAAGCTCCAATTTCTGCCTTTCCAACAGAAGGAATCAGGTGTGGTTATAAGACTTACTTTTAAAAAATCAATCGATAGCCACGATATTAGCCACTCAATAATTACCACTCAATGATGCCTAATCAACATGTCAATAAATAATGGACTAATAGATACCGAATTAACAAGAAGTGTTTTTGGTGTCAAATTAAAATACAGTCGGACGTCGATTATCCGGGGGCGGATTAACCGGGGGGCGGATTATCCGGGGGTCTAGCAACTTCAAAACTGCACAATCGTTTTGAAATATTTCAATGAATATTAGGTTGCTTCACATATTGAATTGAATAATTGAATTGAACATAACAATAAAAACTTCTATTGAAAAATTATTCAAACATTTTTGATGATTAATCAACCAATTGGGATACATATTACCATATATATAGGCATTATGTAAAATTCCCTAGACACAAACCAGACATTTTCAACGTATTTTTACATATGTTCGATTATCCGTGGAATTCGATTATCCGGGGCCTTCAGGTCCCGACACCCCCGGATAATCGACGTCCGACTGTATTCCTACTTGTCTTAAACCCGCAAGGGAAACCCTATATACCCACTTGCTTTCGGGAAATCTTAATCGTATTACATTGACCAATAAATCAATAACATTAGAAACTGGGGAGGAAAAAACTAAAGGACAGATAAAGAGATTAGCTTCAACCCGCAGCATCAGCAGTGGCTTCTTCCCCCCATATTTAAACTCGGTCGGTTCAATTTAAGCTGGTCGTTTTGAATTTTTAATCAATGAACCTTCCAAGGGAAGAGGGTCCCGACGGAACCCAAAAAGATCGCTTCCCGAAAATAACGATAGAAAGTGACATCATCAACTATCGCTTACGGATAGCGACGAGTAAATGAACTTTCTTCGTGTTCGTCCCTTTCTTACCGCCAAGTGAGTCAACGTTGACAACGGGACAAGCGATGGTTTTTCCACCGGGACGGGATGCAAGCGAGGGAAGACTAATTATCACCTCACTCACAGAACGACTATCTAAAAACGAAGGGGAAGGCAAAGAAAAGGCTCCATCTCGTTCGGTGACCGATTATACGTCTTCTTAAACCAAACGATAAACGTATCGTCGGCCATTTTATTTGCATAAATAGTTCGACCAGCCTCAAACACTTCGATAGAAGAGGTTCGGTGAAAACATCACTCTCTTCACGAAAGGCCAACGGACGGACGAATGATTCACGCCGTGGAGAAGAGGTGACTGTGCTGGGATTTTGTTTGCCTCCGAGACATAAACACGGGCAAAAAAAAGGTGGTACGTTTATTTATTTGCGGTAACATTGCCGTGTCTGCTCGAGTACCCTGTACGAACCCCAACAGCACACGGGCCCACAAACCAACGTAACCAACACCGGAGTGAATCATGTATGCGCTTCGAAACGTCTTATGTTATGCAGCTGCTAGCAATCAACAAACGGAAGGTATTGTGTAAAGAGACACACGAGAGTGAGCAAAAATAATTTAAAAAAACGGGACTTTTTCAAACAGACAGAGAAGACATTCAGACACATTTCTTCAAGCAAGCCTGGCTGTCCTACATTTTACAAACCGACGAGCAAACGAACGAATGTTTGACGCAACTGCTTCAAAGCCGGATGAAAACAAGAAAAAAAACAGCTAAATCCGGACTAAGAAACAAAACTTGAAGACCTTCAAAAATGTCTCTTTTTTTTGTGCATTTTATGAATTTTGTGCCTCACCGCAAACGCCCGAAGGTATCTTTTTATGCAGCGTTCGGGTCGTATTGTAAAAAAGGAACAAACGACGTGCCGGTGGAACGTTTCGAGCGTTCTCACGTTTTCTCACCACGAACCCGCCTCTTCCCTCCCTCGGGTGGAGGGGGTTGAAGGGACGGGCAGCAGCCTTCTTATCAAAATCCAGCACAAGCTGCACAGCACATACCAGCTTCGTGTGGTTCACGCTCGCGCTTTATCACGGAAATGGAAGGGAAAACCGCAGCTCAGCTGATTCGCCAGTGCGTCTCTCGATCACCGGACTGGAACACACACACACACACGATCGTGGAGGACAGGAAAAATGCAGTTGTTTTCTTTTGTGTGTGCTGCGTTCTCTTCACTTCCATGCTAACATAAGATAAACGAAAGCACGACAAGCGAGAGACGAATGATGATGGTTTTTTTATTAAACCCTGTTTTTGGGTTCAACGAATTGGCTTATCTTAGTTTCTCACCATCTCGCGTGCTGAATGAGAAAGAATGATTTATTAAACTCGCGCAAAGCTTTGCTGTCAGAAAACTCCCGAGATTTTTGACGCCTAAATATTACCCTCAAAACGATCAAACTTAACAGATTTATTGGTCATACGTTACGTCGTTGTTACGCTCGGAAACACCGCACATGACACACGGTGGTCGTCGGTATGAAAATAGAATATGACAACAATTAACAAACGACACACGCTATAAATCATCCCCAAAGCCGTTTTGGCTTCGGACCACACGCAAACGCACAAAGAGGCTTTGTAACTCGTTGCCGTAACTCTTTCGCGTAATGTAATAACGGAAATAAAAAAAAAAAAGAACTTGGCAAACCATACGGAATGCGATCTAAATTCCAACGCAAAATACGTATAATCACCGTATTATCCATGATGAGAAAATCGTGGCCGGCGAGCGGCAAAAAGTAGTAAAGTACGTGGTGATTGCTTGTTGACGGTTCGTTGCGATAAAGTTTAATAGAAAAAATTGGAAACGAACCGAGACTACCACACAACAAAACAAACCAACCAGCATGAATCTCCCCCCAACGGTAGACACAAACATAGAAGATAAGATTTATTTTACAAAGAAAAATAGTTTTGCCATTCAATTTTGACCACGACGGAATTTTCGAGTTTAAAATCTCAAACACGGCTATTTAATTTTATTTTTAGAAAAGAAAAATTATCTTTGCTTGAAATCCAATGCTATATATAAAACATTTTTTTTAAAGATTTTGCTATTTGAACAGTTCCGATCACCAAATTAGACAATATCACTCAAGCCTGAATATTTTTAAGTGGTTATTTTGACCGCTTTTTTTTAACACAAAATAATTTTGTCATTATTGAAGATTTTTCAATTAAACGGCTTCGTTTTAGTACATTTTTTGACGATATATTGGCATTTTTGCTTTTTTGAGGCCTCTCTTCATCATTCCTCTAGCTCAGTGTAAAGCTAAAAAGATCGAATTAGAGTTCTACGAACAGTTTATAGGTATTTTTCATGCAATTCGATAAATATGTTGTACTTCTGAAGCTATGCTTTGCCCTTTTCCGACAAAATTTTATTTTAAACACTTCCAAGGAGCACCCAGACCGAAATCTAGTTCTGAACTTGCATTTCTATTTTATGATATTTTGCTATTTTGATATTACTGATATTATTGAGATGATATTATTAGAAAAAAGAAATCAAACAAACCTTCAACAACAACTGCAGTGCTTTAAGTTAATGTGTGATAAGTTTCAGAAGTGACGGTTCAGTATTGATCGAGTTTTAAGTGTACACAAAACTCCATACCAAAAAAGCTAAAACATGTAATAGATAAAGCTTGCTCTATAATTTTTGATTTTCTAACCCCAGTTTAAGTTTCTGCCCAGAAAAACTCACATTATACGAATTGGCTGCCTTTGTGACGTCGGTTTTGCCCAATTCTGGAAATGCATCTCAGGGTCCGAACGAACAAAGATTGTGCTGCGAATTCTAACAAGCACCAGCATCTGAAAACACCTTGATCATCACGTCACAAGCCTGCTAGAGGCTAGCAAAATGTATCGATGGAGAAGAAAGAAAAAACAATTGTCCAAGGCTGGCTGGCCGCCTTCTGCATCACACACCTGTGCTCTCTGTGCCTCTCTGGTGTGGAATGTCGGTGAAGAAAACAGATGAAAAACCGCCATCAATGACGCTCAAAATATCTGGCGGGTGAAACCGCGATGCGACCTAGACGATCGTGGGGCATCCGTAGTATACGTACGGCAGGCATCCCGGGGTCGAAATGCAATCGAACCGGGCCCGGGAAAAGAAAAACAGCTCCACCGAATGCGGCGAGAATGCGAGCGAAAAACATATTCGCACGGATCGGGCTCGATCGACCTTGGATGATAAATGGCGCAACAACCCGCGAGGAGTCGGCGGAGGGCATCGCGCACATAAACACACACACACACACACGTACAACAACAGCACAACAAAACCCGGTCTATGGCGAGCGTCGCTGAATCAGAGCGTCAGGAGGCCGCGGCCGAGCGCTTGGCTTCTTTATCGGAGAATGCATCGGACTGTAACCGCCACGGAACGCGACTAGAGACGCGCTCCATAGTGCATATAGTACCCCGACTCAGGCACAACAACACGCGAGTCTGAGAGGTGTCGAGAAAGAAAAAGTGTTCCGGCAGTTTCAACTGCCTCCGGTTTAGCGTCTTGAACGCACCGAGTCAAGTCAGTGTGTTTACTATCACGACTGATAACGCGATACTGTGTTTTTTAAATTTTTCTACGTTTAGCTTTTTCTTCCCATCCCGCGTGTTACTTCGCGCCTTCCGCGTACCAGCGAACACTTCAATCCCTTTGTTTAGTGGGATTTGTTTACAGAACACGTGAATCACTAGCGAGCGTTTAGTCCACGGCGGACAACAATGTGACTAACGACGACCGAGAGATATCATCACCCCAAATACACCGAAGTTCCGGGTAATGGGACAATCTTTCCTTCCGGCAACGACGAACGGTCTTTTCCAGCAGGCGATTGATAAACATTGTTTAGCAAAAGCAAGTTGAGATCATAAAACTGAAACGACGGCGCCCTTAAGAACCATTGGCGACGACGACTGGCCTTACCATCCAATTTATGATTTGGGTGAGTGTTAAATTAATCGAAAGAAATAAATCAAATGTGCTGGAAAGGGAGGCGGGGGGAGGGGGGGGGGGGTGTTTATTTCTTGAAAACAATTTAAATTGCTCCTTTGAAACAAACAACACACTCTGCAAGGACGCTGTAAAGTACACATAACGTCAACATTATTACGTCTGGAAGTAAGCTCTTTTCTTTTCCAAGTTGTTTTTTATAGCGCCAGTGAAAATTTCGCCGCTCGTTACGAACGCATGTGCACGCCAAATTCGATAACCAATTTCCCATTTCGTAAGATGGCAATTGAAGTTCACAGGTCATAAACTCGCCGCAACTAAATAACGCGAGAAATTGATAACGATACGGTCGTATAATTGCGGTTGCGAAAACAAACGCAACCAAACGGCAAAAAAACAAGATCAATCTGGCAACCTTTTGGCGCTGTTTACCGGTAGTGAAAGGGGATCCGATGCTGTTGAAGAGCGGTTTTGTAACATGGTTTTAACTGAAACATTTGAGAAAAGAGCTAACCAAATCGGTGGCATATGCCTAGAGCAGGAGTCTGAAAAGGGCGATGATGGAAAAGAACTCGCAAGTGCGGGCCGGATATATTAAACCATGGCTTAATGTGATGCAAGTAATATTAAACCCTTTTTAAAACTCGAGTGTCATTTTTTTAAATATTTAAGTTACATAAAACTGTGTTCTAATATAAAATATTTGAAATTTATACGTTTAACTATTTCAACCATGTGGGCTTATTTTCCTTGAATTATGTACTTTTTCAACTCACATCTTTTGATTCATTGTACTTTAAATTAAATTCTCTACTCAAATGTCGAGGTTTTATGGAAACTTTTGAAAATTGAAAACAATATATTTATGATTCATAAAGGAGTCGAAAGTTGTATTCCCTTACTTTTGCTATTGTGGGAGTAAAATAAACATATTATTTTGGCGCTGGAGACTTGGAAATTGTTGAGCGACCATGAAAATACGATAGAAAAAGTCTAAAAAAGTATACTAGGAAGTCTCCTGCCATTGGAGACCTCGTTCAACGATTTTAACGTGCATCTTTGGGAGAAAGAAAAACAAGATATTGGGAAAAAGTCCGTCAAGAATTGAGATTTTTTTCATCTGGTGCACTACAATTTTCTTAAGGCCCGTTTAAAATCAGCTGGCGGGCCGAATTTGTCGACCCCTGGCCTAGATAATAGAGTTGCTGCTAGATTTGCATTGGATTCACATTCATGAACTCTTCTCAGTCTACGATTAAGCAAGTCTTTCAAGATTCATGATGGATGCCACAAGCTTAACATACTGTTTGATTTTTTTTGGAGGATTTTTTGTATCGTTGATGCAATTTTAAATCTGTTTTTAATCGACCGATCGTTGCATAGTTGGAGCTACATTAATGTACCACGAATCTCAAAAGATGAATGCATCCATTCTAATAAATCTAGGATGAAAGATTCATGCGAACGAATCTCGTATCAAAACTCATAAGACAGAGAGAATTTGTCTGTGATATTTGCGCCTTAGAAATGGGTTTCAGTTCAATTGAAGTCCCCGATAAAAAGCGTGAATCACGGACATAATAAGTCAGTTGGATAACTAAATCAACACGGCACAATTGGCCGCTGTTCTTGCCAACGAAAATCAAAACATAAACAAAGTCGTTGAGACAGCACTTAGGCGTAGATTTCAAGCTGAATGTTTCAACGTGCTAATCATTCTGAACATGCAAAGAAAACAACAATCATCATGCAATTTCAGTGTGCTACCGGTAAAACAGATCCGCCGATCGGACGCGGGCAACAGTAGAAGAAGGAGCACGAGGCGGCCGATCTGTGTATGTGTCACATGCTGGTGTCATGGTTAAAATTAGTCCCCCAACGCACGGCAAAACCGAACAAACGATGGACCAGTTGAACCGCGGGGGGCCTACATCCATCCTTTTTAAAAGGGAAGCTGACTTCGCCGAACGACGGTGTTTTCATTTTACTATTTTCTCCAAAGATACCCCCCGGCCAGCGAGAACGGCCGATGGGGAAAAGGAAGCTGTTTCGCAATACCGTTTAGATGAATATAGGAGTGTATATTTTTAAGGCCCGTTCAATCAATCAAATCCCCTATAAAAATAATTTCTCTACAAGATTGTTTACGCCACTTAGCGGCCGGAAAGTTGAACGATAATAATTGATACGACACCAGAAGAGAGAGAGAGAGAGCTGGTTCTCCAATTACGATGATTAGAATTAATTAGCGGCTCATTCCGGGACGCAGTGCTTCCAACGGTTTGGGACTATGCTTTCAAAGTGTTGACATAATTCATACACACAAACACAAGCCAACTGGAAAACTAAAAAGCAAAATGACCAATTCTTTAGATGCGAAACTATGGAGTGATAAGTATAAATTAGCCAACGTTTCTCATAATACATTTAAGGTCGGTCGCATTTAAAAACGTCATGGTGGATTTAATTCCACAACAAAAGTTTGAGCTATCGTTCGTTTGTTTCCATTGCAAAGGTGCTTTTGGTGTGCCAACAACGGCAACAAAGAGTAAAAATAAGCGAAACACCGTTTCGGAACGTAAGATGAAAAGTGTCTCTTTGTCCACGTTCATGTAATCTCCAGCGGGAAACCTGTGCTCTGTCGGGGAAAATATATTTCGACCGATATAATTCATGGCAGCTGGGTTTTATTTATTAAAATGAAAAAACCCAAAGACAAATATTCGCGCATTCGTCAAAAAGTTCAAACGCCGCCAGCGAAGAAATGAAAAACGGGGGGAAAAGTCTAATTCAATGGAAACCGATTTCATCTCGCCCTGTGGGGGAAAGGTTGTGCGGACGGAATTTTCTCAAAACATAATCACTTTTTTTTCTTTCTTCTGTTTATACTTGGCGTGCGCCTCCTCCTTAGTTAACTCTTAATCGATGCACTGAGAAAATGCCGCTCTGGGAACCAAATTGGCCAAAGTCGGGTGTACCGCCGGGTGGTGGGAAAGTTTTAGGCAACCGACTCACCACGACCTCCGTCGTTGCCCGGATGCTCCGTGCGTCCCCGTATCCATCTGCTCCACGACAATCGTTGTGATAGCAGTTTTTCCAGGGCCGGTATTTTGAAGAAAACGGCTGGGAAAAAGCTTTCTCACCGGTGTGCCGCAGGTCAGAGGTGTTCCGTCTGCCGTCTCCGCAGAGACGCTTGCACGGAATATAGTTTCATAATAATTAGCTAGTTTGTGTTCGCGAGAAGAAGTAAAATAAAAACACAACCCAACACACACATTCACCAATCGCGTCGAGTCGAAATGGTACTTCAGAAAGGCAACATCATCTTTTCGCCTATCGGGCTCCAACACCACCCTGCATTTCCCTGCCTCCGGTTCTTCTTCTAAGGCCTAATGAAAGCCGCGTGCGCGAACGACGCGTGATCTCATTTCCGGTGAGAAATTTTCCGCTTTCTACCTTTCGATGGATAGATTTCGAGCAGCGAGCGGCTACTGGCAGACAATGCGGCTCATTACGCCGACCGTAAACATGTGATCTCATGTGTTTGGTATCGAGACGATGCTGCACACAACATCGTATGAGAAGCGCACGAAACAGACTTTATCCATTTTGACGAACGCGAATCCCGAAACACTCGAACGACAGAAAACGGGCTTCCTCAATTTTAAAGCATTTAAACAAAACGCAAGACCCGTTTGTGGCCCACGTTTTTGTGTCATGTTTAGGATAAATTATGGGACGCAACATAAATAAACCGAAATGTGTGTGTGTGTGTGTTTGAGAAGAAAAAAGTTCCCATAAATCCTTCATCTCTGCGTTTCGTTCGCTTGTTTGTGGCTCGTGGCACACCCTGAGACCAGCTGTGTTGATGCGCAATACAGCCATACAAACACACACACACACGCACGCGCATGCGTAAACCCTTTTTTTTGTCGATCGGTTTTTCCTCGCGCTCGTCGATCCTTCAAACCACTTTCGTCCTCTTTGCTTTCATTTGTCTGTTTTCACCCACAGTTTTCCACCACGGCTAAGACGTTGATCTTCTTCTCAATTTGTTTTGCTTGCGTCCAGCTCTGCGCTTACCGGTAAACATAAATAACGTCGTTGAACGACAAAAAAAGTATGTTACACATACGGGGGTTTTGTTTTTGTTGTTTTTAAGGTTTCCTGTTCAGCAGCGACGCGCTTCGGAGACAAACCAGGAACACAAAGGGTGGATTGAAATAAAACTGCTTTTCCACTGGCGTTTTATGATCGATTTCGAGGGACTAATGGTTAGCAATGTGACAAAAACGTTACGCCACCCTTCGGGTATGTTTTCCCATCAACGAACATCATCCAATTGAGACATGATGACGCCAACCACCAGCAAAACACCAACTGGGAACGAAACAAAAAAGCCATTTAAATCGACCGGATTCGCCATCCGACACGCTTCGGAACTGAAATTCGTTTGCGGACCAATCCATCATCGGCATACGATGAGCTACGAGCGTGGAGCGAGTTCAAGGTCGCTAATGGGTCCCACCGGTTCCGGCAGCGGAAGGACGTGCCAAGAATATGTGTGTCTCCGTTGACCGGTTCCGCCCCGGAAGTAGTCGCACGTTCGTTTGCCCAAGGTGATGGAATTTTTTTCTACCCCGATCGGCGAGCAAAGTGGCCAATATTGTTGAACCATGATTTTTTGACTGTTACCCAGCGATACTCGCCGGCGCTTCTTTGATTAATCAGATTGATTTGAGCGAAGGAAAATATTATTTGTCGTGGGTGGGGGTACCGCACCCCGCCGCAACTGTCAGGCGCTTCTCTGACAGCTGTCAGCGCCGGACGTCAAACGGTGTCGGGAGATACGGACGACAACAACCACACCTTAAAATTCGTCGTCACAAACCGCGACGAGCAGACAACACACATCCGCGGAGGAAGAAGCGCGGGGAGGCTGGAAAATCGGAGCCGGCGCACCGGAAACACTACGCGGACAGAATGGTGAAAGCAAAACAAATTCGCCACCGGCACACACCAACTTACCTTGAGCGCGTTCAGATCGATATCATCCAGCGAACAGTTCACCGACGGGGCCATCATTTGGTGCGCCATTTTGACGTCCCGGCGTTCTGTCCCTCGCGCAGTCGAGCGAGCTCACTTCTTCTCGCACTTGGGCTAGGTTACTACACACGTTGCACTCGGCCGGGTATCTGTTCCAGCACTTATCTGCCTTGAGCACTGCTGCTTTACTAAGCCTCAGCGGCACACTTTGATTAGTTTGCTTTCCTACTTGACGGCGTTTGTTGCTGTGAAGTAAATTTCGAATGACACACCATCAGCGGATGCACGGGAATAAAAACACTCCTCTCTGGACACAACGACGCAGCAGTGTGTTCTGTGTGCGATAAACACTCGACGGATTCTTGAAAACACTACCAACGCGATTCGAAGGAACAATTCCAGTGCAACACTACTATCTCAGTAGTGCTCGCGTGTGTGCACTACTTAGCAACAACCAAACATACAAACAGTGGCACCGACACACTCGCAAGCTTACACGCCTTTCCTTTTTTTCTGCAGTTGCGCGATGTGTGCGTCTGTACATGTGCGGCGGCGGTTCCTATTGTTCGCCCTGGAACAATGCAGAAAACGTATTCCTAATGCACTGCCACCATACGATCCGGTTTGGCCGCAAAACGAGAAGGCTCTGAAGAATGAACTGCCCCACACCGTGGGGTTTTACAACGAATGTAAAATACCCACGAATTGCACTATACCACGATGAAAGAACGGGAATTACGAAGCAACCATGAATCCAGGGAAGGGAACAGGTTTCTTTTTCCCGGAAATGGAGAGCTGCAGCCTCGACTCAATGAATCAATTCATGGACTGGTCTTTGCCGGTCAAACGTTGCCTAGAACAACAACATTCGCCGGTACGACACTGTACGTCACTAATCAATCGATACGGAAAAATGTTCTCATATTTATGGCTCGCTCTTTCTCTTTCCGAAAGGTTTGTTGGAAAAATCGTTCTCATTCGAATCGCCACGGTTCCAAGTTCAAAACTATTTCCAACTGTACACAGTTGAATTTCGTAAAGTGTACTAATTAGAAAGTACTGATAATGAGTAAATATGCACAGTCGTTTATGAACTGACAGTTCTAACGCACGGAGATGAGGGATTGAACCTTTTTTTCCCTAAAACTTGACTACAAGAAGCAAAAAAAAGGCTCATTCGCTCTGGAAGTATATGTTTTGTAGCGCCACGGCTGTGCAAGTGTGCGTATTCAATAGGGAAGTTAAGAGCATCGTTTGCTTTGTTAAATCATTGCGCTTTTCAACCTCTCTCTCTCTCTCTGAATTTCAATTCACTATGGGGAATTTCTGAGAACCAAAATCATAAATAATTTGACAGGTTTCGTGGAAGAAATGAGAAAAGAATGTTAATAATATAATTAGTTTATCAATGCAAAATAAATAATATAATGAGTTTGTCAATGCCTCCCTAAATTAAATCTTCTAGTCATGCAGTTTCCCATCGTTAATGTTATCTCGAAATGCTAAATCGAATTTTGAAACTTGTCCTTCTCATCCCCATAGTGCGGTGAACGTTCCCCGTATTCTATGTTCGCATTCTTTCTTTCGCATCGCGCATCTCGTTATCGCCCTCTCTGCCACCCTCCCGGCGGGAGCCGTGGAAACACCCATCTCTCTCTCATCTCGTACCCCCTCCTTCCACAACACCCGCTTTTCTGCACAAAAGACCATCCGGAAGAACAAGAACACGATCCGTCTGCGGGAGATGGAGTAGATCTTTCACCACGATTTCCATCAATATCGGGACATTTTGCATCTTTCGACAGACAGCAATTTCGACAGTTCGCAATTGTACCGTCGGGAAGCTAAGCGATTTTTAATGGACTAACATGTTCGCACGCGTCTCATACACGCACACAATCACAAGCATCGACACATTCTGAACAATCTCGTTGATCGGCTCCACTGTGGAGCTAAAGCTTTATTCCGTCTCCCCCCACCCCCTCTCAGAGGAGGGTGGGATGTGGAAAATGAATGATGAACAAGAGGCAACCAAAAAAGTACAGCAATCTAATCTATTGCTCCGCAAATTCGCCACAAAACACAACTGGAAGACGCACCAACGATTCACAATCGACCTCGCGGATCGTTTTGCACTCTTTGCACGCAGAAAGGTGCGTTTGATTGAATTCTCTCATTCGCTTTTGTCGACGTTGGACATTTGCCAGACTACGGCAAGCCGAAAAGAAAAACACACAGCAGCACACCTACATCACCACACAGTATCTCTAAGCACTGGTATCCGGTGAGAAACGGCACGGCGCTTCCGTCGGACTGATATCTACCACGCCACACTGGCGGATGAACGGTAAAATTACTTTTTTCTCAGCACTTGTCCACCATTATTTCACCGCACGGCAATTGGTTGTCATCTTTCTTCGGCACGACATCGAACCCGTTTGCCACTTGCGACTGCTGTACAACTACTGATCCGAAACTTCTCAAAAAATCCCATCACCATATCAGACGTGTGCGCGAATGAATCAACTAGCTTGGGCACGGTCGCTAGAGGGCGTGTGTGTGAGCGAGATCGCTAACATCAGCGCTGCACAGACAAGATCAATACAGTTCGTGTTGTGTTTATCTTGGGCGCACAATGCTACTGTCAGAGAGAACCTCTTGGTGTATCGAATTCGATCGCCTGGATGACATTGGTAATTTTAATTAAATTGTAAAAAACCGTTGTATTACTATGCACTACTATGTTACAATGAGTTTAAAAAAAAGAAATTAAGGAAATTAACAACTGAACACTACTGTAGAAAATGTGTTCAGTGTTCGTTTCAAATGAATAATAACTGTTGTACAAATTATGCACGACAATGCTATGGTATCAATTGATAGAGAAAGTTTGGATCAATTTTATTCATGTTTTTATTCTCATTTAGATAGCATTTGATTTACAATAGTACATAACCAAACTTTACAACTGTTTCAAATCCAAACTTCATCCGTAAAACATGCAAACTGGTGTTCAATTCAACGCTAGAGCTTGAAGAAAACTTGCAGGCCCCTGGCCAACAGTACGCTGTAGTATGGAAGTAAATGGACCTAGAAACGAATGCTTGGATTCACAATCACATTACCAACTTCTGTTCTGCATGTCTCCGGCGCCAGGGGGTTAACATATAATCAACGAGTGCGGGATACACACAAGCAGCTTCAATTCCAACCAAACCGTAGGCACATAAGTTCAAAAACTGGCCTCCTCTCCCCCCGTCGCAGGTTATGGCCAACCTGAAGCCACCACCATCACCAGAGAGACAGGCGCAAAGTGCGGAGAAATCACAGCTTCACAACAGCATGTTTTATGTTTAAAAAATTCGTTAGTATTTTGCTTGCGCGGTTGGTTGCTTATCGTTAAAATGTTCAAATATCCTCCATTGTGTTACCGGCTGTTGTTGAAGGGTTAGCAGCAGTTAGTATTAGTTTTAATATAATAGTTTGTTAGGTTAATGAATGGTTGTGTTTTCTTGTCTCGTTTTAGTTTCCCACGCAGCGCACATTTGCTGCGCTTGCTAAGATCATTCATCGTACGCTAGCCTACAGAAGGAGGATGAAAAACAACGTCTTCGATGTTTTCTCGGCTGACCGACTTCCCACGATCGTAGGAGTCCGTTCGTGTCTACTCCCTATCGTCTAGTTTACCTATCAGCTCGAGCTTTGTCCAACAGTAGCTACACCTATATGAAATATGTACAAACAAATGTTTTCCTTTTGCAGTTCAACAAATAACCTACGGGAACAACGGAACCGGAATACTGCTTGCTTCGACTGTAAGTGCAACGGAGTCTGTTGCTTCACACTAGTAGCTCGTCCTTTCCAAAAACACTACTGCAAATGCAATGTGTCCGTCATTTTCGGACCTACACACGGTCGGGGGTTAGTAGTACGTTGGTACTGGGTTTTACGGTTGATAATTTGTTAGTTCGTCTAATTTCGTCTGCTCTACGCGAGGCTCCGTGTCTTTGTCAAACCGTTCTTCTGTATCGTGCACGTGCCCGCGCGTGTAATATATTTTACCTAGTTTTGTTTTTGTGTTTAGTTATTTAATTCCAGGTTTGTTCATAATACTTTAGCAGATACCATACATCCTGCCAGTGGCTACTTAGTTTTCTTATGTACTCTCTATCATTACTATGGTGTCTCGGATCGCTTGCTATGGTGTATGGTCATACAATTTTCGTTTGTTTGTTTGTTTTGCTATCAACCTTCGGTTATGGTTTGTTCAAAGTTAAAGAAACCCTAATTTTATATGTATGTATTATGGCTTACTGTACTGTATGAAACGGTTTTAGTGAAGCAGAGACCCGATCCGTTGGCTTCCACTGACTGCAATCGTATAGTAAAATAAATATTTTCCTTTTCCAAATATTTTGTTTGTTTCGTTTTCTCTCGCTTCTCTCTGTGTTATACGTTAATCCTTTTCCGACACTCGCTGTTTATTTCGCTATTTGAAGACAGGTAGATTTTCGATTTCATTGTTTGCGCTAGATGCTAGGTTCATTTTTGTTAATAATTTTGCAATCAGTTGCATTATTTATAAATTTCACATTCGATCTCTAGTAAGAAGATTGTTGGAAAGGTAAGTAGCATTGTGTTTGAGTCACTGTGTGTGTGTGTGTGTGTGTGTATGTGGGTGCGAGTATCCATCATGTACTATAATGAGATTTGTTTAGAAAGTTTAAAGACTGGAAAGGATTAGTTCTCTATGCAAAGGAGTGTACGAGTCTACCGACGGGCATTCTTCGTTGCACCCAACTGCCCCGTTTTCCTGCACCTTCTCCGGTGAACGCCGTGATCGGTCGATTGTTTGCTCGTTTTTTTTAATAATTTTGCAGGTAAATTGGCACTTGATATAGGTTTTCCTTTGTTCTTCTTCTGTCCATCCACCAGTATCCGTTCAATACTCGCTTGCAGCGTACGGCATGTCTTGAATACTTTTTGACGTAAGATAGGAGAAGAGCTTAAGAGATTGAGGAAGTAAAGAATCGTACACATTATCAGTTCTTTTGCTAGCTAAAGGTAGGGAAGGCAAAGGCAAACCGGGGGGTTTTTTTTTGTTACCATCCGGGAAACGTTTCTAAACAATCAACACGCGGCAAATAGAGGTGCGATATGTAAGGTTAGGGGGTGCAGGTTAGTTCTTAGGCGGAAGGCAATTTAAAGTACTTCAAAGATGCTATCAGGAGATGCAGTAAAAGTGAAAGAACTCTAGCACTAGTAGTAGGATTAAGGTGTGTAATGCAGCTTCCTTTGGAGGCGATTAATTCTATACAAGCTTTCAATTGGATTTTTCCATCCAAAAAAAGAACGCACCTCAAGGAATATATGAGACGGGGAAGGGTCGACCTCTGTGTTTGTGTGTGTGTGTGTGTGAGTGTGTTTGTTGGTTTCTATGGCAACGCTACCCTCTACACCGCCATTTCGCTAAACATTCCGATAACTGCGATTTATATTTAAGTAGATTTAAAAATGGCTCTAAAAAGGATTCCCAAACGATTTATCAAATTGCTTTTTGCCTGGATACCTAGAGCGTTGCGTGGTGGCCACACTTGTTTCCGGTGGCTCCGTCAGCTCCGCCTTTCGGTTGGTCATATTTAACGATAGGGTTTTACATTTGTATTTTTGCAACGCGATTTCACTCTTGATCGGTAGTTTTTTCTTCCTTTTTCGCCACCATTTCTCGTCGATTAGCATTGTATTTATGGAGATGATTTTTAAACAGTTTTAAATACAGAGGTAAATACTAGTGCACTAGCTATTCGAAAGCTTAGAGGAGAGGGTTTTTGGTTTGTCATGTTCTTCCAAGAGAGTTGGAACACATCATCGAGATCGTAACGAAAAACTTAACGGTTATTCGAAGGCTTATTTAATATCAATTACGTAGAGCATCCTCAAACACGCGCGAGCTGCAAACAAGAGTAAGCAGGAGCGGAGTGATATAGGATTGCGCTAGCTGCTGGTTTCGCGAAAGATTTTGTCGACCGTTACATACTTTTGAGTCGCATCCAAAGAGAAGCTCGTTCTTTAGTTTATTAAAGCAATGCCCGCGTGGATCTTATGATCGTTTCATTCGTTTGCTACTAACGTCCAACTTCTGACAACTACAAACAAACAAGGTAAAAGGCTACGGAGCTGTAGTAAAAAAAAAACACAAGGTTAATGGTGCAGAATAGTATGGGGTAAGAAGAATTGGACTGTAAAAATGTTGAAATATGTTTGAGGCGCGTATTTCCACCTCCTGCCTAGTCGAAGATGATGTTGTTGTTTTTGCTACTGGTCACGTCACAAGTTGCCTGGCTTTCACTATCCTCTTTAACAATATTTATTCTTTTTACTTCAAAAGTTTACGTTAACTGTTATTCATGGTTCTCGAGCGCAATTTGAAAGTCCCACTCAGACACAACTGAAACACTACACCGAGAAGGTTTCTTATATACTACTAGTTGTTATGTTTTGTTCCTGATGACTGTTAGAAGAGAAACTGAAATTAATTATTACCTAAAAATAAAAAAGATATTTTTAAACATTAAATAACCTAAAGAAATAATATAAAAATGAAAAAATAAAGATTATAATATCGTTTATTTGCAACCATCGGAAAATGATAACATACAATTTAACACACACTGACCTGAAGAAGTGTACAGAAGCATAAGCAAACTAGAGTAATGATTTACGTCCACTATAGTGCGTACCACATTTACTTCCGTTGATGCCGGTACGGTTGGTGAGGGTAACTTATTTAGGCTTTGTGTGCCTTCTGCTGTGTTCTTACAAACTAAACACGAAATAAAAGACATTATTAAACCAGGAAAAAACCATTCATAAAAATACACATATGACATTCCTGCAGGGTGAAATGAGATTCGTAATTAAAAAAGTAAACAGTTGCACACAGTTGGAAACACCTATTTTTCGCGAACGTCCGGTGCGGCAAAGAAAATGCGCTTGTGCTCGACTGCGGGTAAGCGTTTCTACAAAAACGATAACAACAAATCATTGAGAACATTAATTTCCATTAAATATTTAAGAACGTACAAGGGATGCGAGGAAGGAGAAGATCCCTATTGCCGTTGTTATCAACTTTAGCAGCCAGGGTTGTGTGTGTGTGTGTGTTGTGCTATAAGTACGGGCTAAGTAAGTATAAAATAAAATATAAGCATCAGCACGGTACAAAACCTCCTCTTGGTGGCAAACCATAAGAAAAAGTGAGGCGTTTCTTTAAATTTTGAGGGGAAGGTGCGTCAGTTTTTGCCAGGATCGATGGCTACGAAACACACCTGATGCCCCACGAATTGCGAGCTATTAGTTTTCACCTTTGTTCCTCGTGTCCCCCGTACCAATTGTTTCGGTGTTAGGACATTGGAGGAGGCAGGTTTCAATCTATCGGCCGATGGTTTGTCTTCTGCTCGATTGTGCTGTTTTCATTCTATCAAACGTTTTGCTATTGCATTTAGTGTTACGTGTTTTGTGTGTCTTTTGCATTTTTGTGCGCTTGTTGTAGTACGGACTGCTCCACTCTAACGTTCGGCCATGGGTTCACGGGTTGAAGAAATTGATTGTTTTGGATTGTGCTGCACCGAACCCGACTTGCTACAACCGATTTGCCATCCTTGACTGAGGATGAATTCTTCTGCGCTCTTCATAATCCTTCTATCTAACGTTCGATTCAATCGTTATTCTCTATCATCTGCTGCTGCTGCTGCTTTGAGTTTTTTGTTCTCCTTTTTTCACCATTTTTGTTTTCAGAACCACAACTGGTCGCTATCGCTGGTCGTTCGTCTGCGGTCTTATTAGCAGCTAGTAACTGCGCGTCTCAATTGCCTTCATTGCGCGTACACGTTCAGCTTCCTACTGCTGACCGGTGCTTCCGGGGGCGCCTAGCGACGCCTCGAGGGCGGCCTTCTTCTGCTTCTTCGAGAGGGCGATCTCGGTCGCGCTGTACGTTTTGCTTTTCGGCGGTGGCGCCGGCAGATGCATGTACAGCGGGTCCCGCAGCCGGCGTAGATCGTGCTCGATTTCCGCGATCTGCCGCTTGATGTCATTGTATTCGGCCAGATTGATGCCGGCCTTCTTCGCCGCCTTGTGCAGCGTGATCAGATGCTGGCGGTCTTTCACGTCCGGCAGGAGGTACTCCTAAAACGGGAAAGCACATCGATCATTGCGAATTCTTATAAAAGCTCGAAACCGATCGTATTACCTGCTTCGTAAGGACAAAGTAAGCGTACGCAGCCATGGCCGTACCGTACGTCACGAAGTACGTCACCGGTTCCATAATATCCCAGGAGTATTCCCACCACGTTAGCCGGGCGAGCACACCGAACTGTACCGACATCAGTCCCAGACCGACCCAGGTCAGGACGTTCGTTTTCCGAGCGGCGATCTGGTCCAGTTCGTTCTTTTTCTGCAAAATAAAAAAAAGGGAAATAGGACCTCATTACCATCGAAATGCAATCTTGCCCATCGCCCTCGAAGCCGGCTTACCTCTTCCAGCGGTCCGAGTTTCACGGTCAGCTCCTCCAGCTTGCCGTTAAGTTCTCGCTCCTTGTGAATCTGATGTTCGCCCACGTGCAAGGCCTCGTAAAGCTGCGAGAAAATGGGGACGCAAAACGAAAGGATGAAAATGAGCGAGGGTAAACATCTTGTCTGCGTGAACCTTCTTCCGTCCCAAGGGTGTTTTAATTTATTCGATACAGAACGATTAATTAGGAACCGATTAAAGCAACGCCCGGTGCTTTCAGTCTCGTTACTATCCTCCCCTCCTAAGATGTGGTACAATTCACACGATCCTATATTTTACGGGTCACTAAAGAGGAGAATGAGGCATCCAACCATCCCTAGCTCGAACCGGTTAACAACCGGATGACTTCCTCGACGACCCACAAAGCTCGAAGGACGGCATTCTGCACCGGGGTTTAAACACGTGCTCGTTCGCTTTCCGTCCCTTTATCGGGCGGTACCGGTCCATTGTTTGTTCAGTAACGGCTACAAATTGGAGTTTTCGGTGTACCTTCCTTCCGCCTTGACTGACTGTCGTCTTCTGTGGCCCACCCTTTTTTTTGGAGCGATGGGTCGGAAAACAAAAGGGCACAAAGTTTAATTGGGGGAAAGGTGTTGTGTGCGTGTGTGGGTTTGATGGGTTTATTTTTATTATGGTGTTCACCTTGTTCGCGTACACAGGAATTGTCCGTTACCTAAGAGTGGTAGTTTACGAGCAACGAAAAGCTGTACCGCTAAAAGATATAAATTCATGAGCTTTATATTGTAGCACGGACGCATTAAATATGGGAGCTGTTCGGGGAATACTTCCCTCTTTAAAGCCCAAAATAATTTAAATGTTTATTTTACACGACCTATAATAGACGCTGTTAAGATCGTTCACCGGAGACATTGATGACGCGGGAAGGATTTCAAAAAACGAACCACCAGGCGCGCAACTACCTGGCGAGTTGACAAATACAAAACAAAACGCTCATGCATTATTCCGGAAGCGAACAGAGAAATGCACTCGTTTTCGGCGTCCACATGACATTAAAATAACAGGGTTTCAAGTATCATGTAAAATGCAAAACGAACCGGCACGGACGATGCCAGGAACGGCAGCTTAACTTCTTCGCAAGTCCTCACACTCTCGCGCACTGCTTTTCCATTTTTAACCATGCAAAAGTAGAAACCACTTTCTGGTTCACTTCATGGAGAAGAGAGGGAAACGCGAAAACAAAAAGCCAATTTTAGTACGCGAATGCGAAACAAAGAGCATCCAAATATGACCGCAAACATGGTGGAAAACAGTGGAGGAAAACAATCTGTCAACCTGACCAAACGCTGCGATGTGTTGTGTTGCATTTATGGAATGGATTTTGCATCCCTTTGTGTCACTGGATTCAACGCTTTTGACCGTTATTATCTTCACGTTTCGCGGGGATTAGCGGTGGAAAAAGAAAGAAACGGTAATACTTTACCTGCGCCACGAGTGCCTGGACGTCCCCTAGTCTAGTGATTTCTTCTGAGGTAATTTTTTCACGTTTCGGTGGCTTAACGTAGTATTGTCTGTCGTTCAGATGCAGCCTGCAAAAAGGGGAAGTAAGAAAGGGAATTATGTTGTATAAAATTCCACATAATTCATGGGAACAGCTGTAGGATTTTGTAAAAAAAAGACTGCAGAAAGAAAGTCTTTCTGTTGAAGAAGAAATTATGTATTTTACCTATTTTTAGAACGCTTTCTTGAGAAATTCGATCGTCAACCCATTAGCAATCAGCTATTGGTGAGCTTCCAAAGTGTTGTTTATTTGTCGTTTATTTCTAACCGGAATCTAACATGCTCCATACAATTAAACAATAATCAACTGCTAAAACATTTCAACCAGAAACGCAAAAGGAAATTCAAACATCAGCTACGGAAGGCCGGTACCACTCGGAACACTCAGAACGTGAGACGAATGCCGAAACGCGTGATGCTTCGAGTGAAACGCTCACGTTAGTGATTTATTTTTAAACGCTTTCCACCGAATCGCTCGTGAAACACCAGGCGCCTCCATTTGGGGATTTGTTGCACAAACAAATTCAATCTGTCGCTCGCTCGTAAGAGCTTTTCTCCTCGTTCGTTGTCCATTTCCTGCCCGGTTGTTTCTTTAATGGACACAGGTGAGCAGTTCGTTTTGCGAAAACTTTTCGCTTCCGGTGCTTGTGCTCAAAACTCTTGAGATAATTGTTTCCGTTCCGTCGTGAACCGAATGCGCCAAGACTCTTTTCGTTCCAACTAAAGCAACGGGGAAATATCCCTTATTTTTTGTGTTTTGGACATTGAAAGTTTTTATTTTGCACATTGAATACAGTGTTGTTTTCGGATGAGATGATGGGTAGAAATATTGATCAAACCGATTCTTTTGAATATTGTGTAAGGGGAAGTGTTTGTTAATAGAATTTGAGACTTCAAAACAATTATTGACAAGGAAAAGGCACTTTAAAATATATCTTCATCTGTGTTTTTTTTTTCTTTACAACTATGTGTTACTGGAATAATGGAATTTGAAGAAATTGGCAGTAAAAAAACCATCAAGATAGATTTTAACTCTATTTCAATCAAACAAGCATTCGATGTTTTAATTGAAATCAAAATCCTAGAAGCACCCGAGTTAGATTGCTTCAGATCAAACGTTCCACATCCTCTCCAGCAAAGGCAGATTCCAAAACTGCACCGAATCGGACCCGAATCAGTCAATTATCAACCACTTTTCCGGCAATCAATTAAGGGTGACTCCTGAAACGATCGATGCAAAACCTCCGGAAACGGCCGAAACCGGATCGAACCGGAACCCAGACGGACAAATATACGATTCGGAAGTTAGCATTTGCGCCTTCGGTGTGTGGCTCTGCGGATGTTTGAGATTTATGTCCAAGGAGAACGTCCGCCTGTCCTTGTGCAAAATTCTGTCTCTTGTTGGATTTTTAAAAGGATGGAAGGGGCGAGCAGAAGAGTTGCATAGGTAATTACTGGCATTTGATGGCGTTGGGGGTTTTCATGCAATAATAATGACTTCGAAGGCTCTACATGCCTCGGTAGAATATAGATGGTGCAATTTTAAGTCATCGGATTCTGGTAGAAAGGGCATTCATTCGATTAAAAAACCATCCTCTTCCAAGAGGATGACTGTCACCATCTTGGAAATATTTAATTGCATTATCGATTGGAGTGTGGAAAAAAGGGCAGCGGCATGCAGGCAAAAGAGATCTATGTCATCAATATCCTTCGCCAGCGACATTTCATCGGACGAAAAGGGAAGTAATCGATCAAGTGGAGTGAATAAATGACCCTCAGCTAAAGTGTGCACAAAACGGTCGGTCGGTCGGTTATCGGGGTGGATGAGTGGATGGACGGATTGGGAACGAAATGGAGTGAAAGATTAGCCAGTGGTGTTGACAGCTAATTAATACATGATTGAATTTGGTTTCAGATGCCGGGCTCGTTAAATAAACTCTCATCCTCCGTACGAGGGGAGGAGGGAGGATGATGGCGTAGGGGAAGGCTCAAGTGTCACTTGCGAGTGAGTATTATTGCAGCTTATTATCCGCGAGGATGATATTGCCCATTTTGGGGCTTAAGTGGATTTATTTTTACATGCATTTTGCATAGAGCACAGGGATCGTAAAATTGAACTGCAGGGCCTAACGATTTAATTCAGTTCATAAGCATTCCATTTGTTATGCTGTTAAATAGGAAAAGCAAATGTTTTGATTTTGATTTTTATTAGCTTGTGAAACGTTAACTATAATATTTTCAAAATTTAATTAGCATAATTATGAGCCTCGACAAATCTAACATTAAAAACGAACCATATTTTATTAATTGTTTTTTTTTTCTATTGATTAGCAACTGTTATAATTTAAATGCGTTATGACAATCATTCTTGTGCGAGTAGTTTGCCTTTTACGTTTGTGAGTTACAATTAATTTAACTTACGATAGGGTTGCAGTTCCCTAATAATCTAGATGATGTTCGCACCATACAAAAACAACCTCCTGGGAAAACTAATTTTCGCACTCAATCGAACGCGGACGTCCAAACAACCCTTGAGAAGCGTGGGGTATCCCGTGAGGGCACGGACAAATTACACAAAACCCTGCGTCCCCAGCACGCGCGCGCTTGGGATTTTTGCGGGCGAAAAACGAAGTCAAACCGATAACCGGGTAAAAATACCCGTGAGTCCTTATCGAAAGGCGGAACGATCCCAACCCACCCCAAAAAGGTTCGTGCCCTAACGTTTCGATATGATGGGCGTTGCGGTGGGCTTTGGAGTTGGATACTCATCGTGCAATCGGTGCCGACGCTTTTCCGCGATAAGTTCGAAATTAATCCACCCGCGGATGGGGGCGGGGGCGGTGGTGGTTGGTGGTGGGTCGGCTGGTCTGGCTAACTAACCATGGGTCCAATCAAAAAACCAATCTTATTTTGACTTTCACTCCCATCGGGGGGAGAAAAGGCCACGGTTGAATTATCCAATTTCGGTTGTAGCTGAATTTCTCGATCGATCGATCTTGGCACCATTCTTTGGCCGCCCGAACCTGACTTCCAGTGCTTTCTCCCTGTCTAGTTGCCATCTTGGGAGTCTTGGGGAAGTTCTAAATTGAATGGGAAGGATAACACGCCATTTCATGAAAATCTTCCCTTTTTGCGGAACAGGAGCTACCGGAAACGATATAGAATCGCAATACCAGAAATGCAAACATTCTTCCTTTCTGTCCTTCCGGGGCCTCCCGGGATCGATGATACTTCCGCACAAACGACACAGATCCACTCGATTGGACGATAATTTCATGGTCGGAAGGTTAGCATACGGTGGCATGAAATGGTAGAAATTCCCAGTTTAAATGCAAACAAATGTCGCCATTTGCTCCATCCGGCCGCCTTCCATGTGCAGAATCGAGCTCGCAGCACATAACAGAGCAGATAAAGAGATGAAAGCATAAAAAGATTCCCCCATCGGTTTAAGGTTGATAAAATAGGCCGGATTTCGTCGATCGATCGGATGGATTCTGGTGAGATTTGAGGTTGTAGTATGCTCGTTTGATTCTTTTAAAATTCTTTTCTTTTTAATTTTCTGTACGCTTAATCGTTTCCTCGAAAGAGAAAATTTTAAAGCGGAGAAAGTTTCTTACTTTCCAAGCGCCAATCGATTTTTTCTTTTGAATCCAAAAACTATCTACCGTAAGTCGTGGGATCAAGAAGTCTCTTACGATTTAATTAACGATCATTTATCTGACAGAAACTAAAGTGAAGGCTGAGAAATTGGATCGTTTTTCCTGAATTTAAGCGAAAGTGAAAAATACTCTACAACTAATACAGTCAATTGAAGGAAAAACAAAAATAGGCACTCAAAATACTACCGAAGAAAGTGCAGTAAAGAAGAACGAGGACTGGCGTAAAACCACTAGAAATGCGTTGAAACATAAAAAGTCGAGCGTTACCATCTTCGAACGTCGCAAAACGGTACAAACTTATACCTCAAATCAATAATTACCGCTCTTTCATTTTTTGCTTCACAGAGAGACAAAAATATCAACTTGTGGAAAACGCAAGATCCCCATTTCCTGGACAAAGAAGCTTTAACTCTGTGGTACCCTTGCAATCGCTTCTTGACACGAGCGACCGACTGGAGGATTGTTTCGAAACGAGATTAAAAGTCCCACTCTCGTGCAATCGAACAAGACGTAGCGGATCGAAAGGATAAGCGATGGCATGAATAGCACACAACTGTCGGCCTTGTTGATGTCGTTTTGCGTGAAATTTAATCAACGAAATGCACTCGAAGATGTTTCGACAGCAAGCACAAGACTTCCTGCCGACCAAACTATCACGACGCATTCGCTGCCATCGGTGACAAGGATACTTAAACACGAGGAAGGAAAAACAGACGTGCAGAAGAGTTTGCGTGTGGCTCGCCTTACCAGAAATCGTCGTCCATCAGGTTCTCGATGGAGCAGGCGGCCGCTATCCGGACGCCCTCCCGGTTCAGTACGGCCGCCCGGTCGATACCGCGGTCCTCCACCTTCAGCATCTCGAGAAAGTCACCGACGGAGTGCGTCACCGGTCGCAGCGTGAACTGGCAGCGTTCGTTCCGGGATGGCAGTGGCACGGTGACCGTGGGCAACCCTCGATTGTACCGGACGGTTACATCTGGAAGGGGGAAGAGACAAAACGGACGAACGATAAGGCGGGTGTTAACGAATATACTTAGATCGATTGAAATGATTAACATATCCGGAGAGATAATAAAAGATATCTGTATTATAAAACATTGTCTTTTTAGGTTTTTAAATTTTGTTTTTCAACCTCAAATATTAGTTAAAATAACAAAAAGTGATTTATTAAAATGATACCTGAACGGATGTTGCTTAGATAAAATGTGCTTATTACTATATACATTTTCTCCGTGGAATGCTTTCAGCCTATACAATATAAAAAGACAGAAATCAAATTAATCGAATTTCATAATAAAATTCCTCCAACAAAACCATTATTTGAAGGAATGCCGCACCAGAACGTTTCCGAGCTTTAAGCGCACCGCAACCATATCCGGCATCTCATAAAAAAGGTTCATTTTCACCTTCGTGGGGTCGTAAAACATAACTTCCACCTTCTAACGGATGGAGGGGACCCACCGCCACTCATTCGCCCATTGCTTGAGTGGTGACATACTCACACAAAAACACGCAAAAAATGGTCCGAAAGGAAATGTGGAACCCCTGTGGAAAAAGGTTTCCTTTTCAGTTAGTATTTACACAAACCATTTTCTTACGCTCACTTGCTCCCACCATCGCCCATCGTCGGGGTTTGTTGTGGAAAAGAAAACTGATCCAAATCAGGCTTGGGAGAGGTAAAAAAAAGGAATTTCTTCTTTCCACCTGAAGAATGTTCCCGGGCACGCCGATGATGGCTACTGCGACAGCAAGGGTCATTTTTCATTTTTTCACCATTTGTCCCGCCGTTTGCCGGCATTCCATTCCATTCAAGCCATCGCGCCGGGAAGCGAATGCGAAACGTTTTCCCGACCTGCGTGACAGGAGAGCAACATTGTGGCGTTTTTATTTCCTTTATCGGGCAATCTAATCTGGTGGCTATTCGGCTGATTAACCCCGCACGAGTAATGGGAGAGCCCGTTTCATGGGATTTCCTTTTAAAAAGAAATAGGAACTCTAACACTTTTTCCACCCCTTGCAGACTGGGAGCAAAGCAATAGGGAGTGGAAGCAGAAAAAAAGGTATCCTGCTTGTTCTGAAACATTTATTTTTGTGCCGGCTTTCGAAAGCTCAAGGAATTCTCAACCTGGAAGCAAAGTGTGCTCCAAATTTCTTCTAATTTTGATGGAAAAATTGTCCGCTGAACATCGACCCATGCCTTTCCAACGTTAATCGCGTGGTGAAATTAAACTTTCTCCAGCTCCCTACCGATGTTATAAATAACGTGTTTCAGAGCATAAATTTAGCACTTTTAATGACGTTGCTACCGGTGGAGCCGCCCTTCGCCTCGAGTCGACAATCGCTTTTTGCCAAATCATCGTAAAAGTGGTGAAGTTTTTGAGAAAATCCTTGCGCCGGCAGTGGTTTATTGAGTTCTGCGGTCAGCAAGCGCTGGCACCAAGCGAATTGTACGACATTATTAATCATCCGGTAAGCGAACCCTTTTTTACCTTCCAGGACAAAGAGAGAGAGGGTGCTGTGGGACAGATTAAAATGCGGTAATAAATCAGTGCGCAAAACCGGGGGGAGGGCTAATTATCGGTGCTGATTAGGAAGCGGTTCATAATGCTTTCCTACCGATGAGTGATAGTGCAATCAACACGGCCTATCAACATGGACATAACTTTACTGAAATGGAACATAGTGTTTGTGATAAAGGATATCGAAACATTGTGAGGAGCATGGAGAGGAATTCAAAAATACGTGAAAAAACGTTAGTATCAAGTGGGAACTACTAACGAAACTAATAACTATGTAGGGAATTGGGAGTATTACTTTACTTTGCATAACATTATTCCTTATGAAAAGAAAATCCAATATTTTTCCACTTCCATATTCTAAAACACAAGGATTAAAATGATACTTTCCTCACACATTTTGGAAGGAGTGGCGCCTTAAGGTATGTAAAACATCGTCGTCGACAACGATCCCCCCTCAACCCTTTTCCTCGAGAGAAATGTATCGTCAAATACTGAAAACTTTAACCGCATACCGTATAGGATCATAACTACTGCGGGGAGAAAAATGACAGTGGATGTTGGGCAAAATGAGTCGGAACTGGGAGCTTGTAAGTTGGCTTCCCGGATGGTCGAAGGGGTGTGTGTTCTCTTCGCCTTCCAGTACGAACGTCGGTGGTTATGTTGAGGCACGAACGTGCGCCCTCCAGCAAGACACTGTCGTCAGAACGGACGGTTTGCGATTATGGGCCTTTTCCGGAGACCAAGCCCCTCTCACCGAAGGGTCTACACAGTCGCTCCGAAGCGATTTTCCACTATCCTCAAACTACCTTCATCGCTTCGGGCGAACGAGACGTGTACGTCCTGAAGCTGGAGAAGATAAAACTGTCACCAACAGAGGACGGAGAGTAAGAGGGTGAGAAAACTTAGCACATAAGTGCACGACCGGTGGAGGGGGATGGGACGTGTCTGTCGATGTACCTTGAGGTGTAGGACGTTTCTTCCGGTTCCGAAACACATGTAAATGTTTTTGCAGCACACTGTCACCGCTGAGGACGTGAGGGAGAAAATTGGAAAAGTATGACGAGCAAAGGCAGGTTAGCGTTTGCTACGTTTTTCGTTTTTCCTTGTTTGCCTGCGGAAGGAGGTGTTCAATTATTAAATTAGAAAGTACGACACCACGAACCGAGACTAACGTGGAGTTAAGGCGAGGGTAGGCCAATGTGTGGAATAATTTTTAATGAAATTGTTTCAACAGCTTGCAGTTATGGAGCGCATATAACATACATAGGAAGCAAGTGGAAAACGATCGATGCCATAATTAAAAAATAAATAAAGTAGAATAGGAAAAGTGGAATGTAATATATCACTTAATAAAGAAATCGTTTGTTTTTGAATATAACGCAAAATATGTCTAAGTAGATTATAAATATTTTAAAACAAACATTGCTAAAAAGTCAGGTAGAAAGCTCCTTTCGTTCTGTACTAATTTATTACTTACTTCTTTAGCAATGAAGGATTTATTTTCTTTGTAAAATAATGGCCCTTCGTAAAAGTGGCATCTGTAAATATTTCCAGTGCCTACAAAAGACGAATTGATAGCAATAAGGTACAGCGCATCAATTAAAACATTATCCGTACGTTACTGTACTTTGTCGGGATCGGTTTTGGTGTTGTTTCTTTTCGCTTTCCGTTTTTTTTTCTTCGTTTCCGCTGTTTACCAGTGCATGTAGGCCCTGTTCAAGGGCGAAAAAGCTTCCCTCATTTGCTGGCGAAAGCATTTGCAAAACGCACACACATTTGCTGGAAAAGTGTATCCTCGAGAAAACGAGAAGGGGGTGTTGATTATTGGATGTGAATGGAAATCAGAATGAGCGATCGTAAAGATAAGAAAGAAGGGTAGAGACTGCTCGAAGTAAGTGAAAAGGGAAAGAGCGAGCTGGAGCACATACATTTCGTGCGGGCCCTCTGTACGACTGGTTTCGCGCACTAGGGCACTGGTGTTTATTTGATGTTTTACCCATAACAACAGTGAACGAGATGTGCATGCAGCATGGCGCATATAACACACCCATGCATCGCAACATAACCGTAAGCGAGGTGCGCTTTCCACCCTCATCGTGTAGCGTTTTGCGAGCCGCAAGGCGATAACGAACAGCACACACCGTCGTGTGCGCTGCTGCAGATATTATCAAGTTATGATGCTTCGGTATGCACGCCGCGTTGCAGCCTTGCAAAACTATGTCTCACTTCTCCCACCCCCTACCCTGGACGGCCAGCTCCATTCGGTGGCTTCTTCAAGCTGATAGAACGGGATGTGTCTTTCCGAACCGGAACCGGACGGCTCGAGCGGGACTGCGCGTCTGTGGCGTCTCAGACAGCAAGAGAGAGAGTGGAGAGCTGAGAAGTAGCGGCACCGATTATGGCCATTCACAGGAAAACCAATACGATGGAAAAGTAAATGCAAACCATCGGAAGAGCTCCACGGGCAATGAGCCATTGAGTAAATGAACAAATAAAGAACTGACGAAAGGTAAAGGAAACTTAAACCAAACACGAAAGAGAAACCAAAAATTCTACATAAGCAAAAACGTGTCAATAGTTGAGGTAAAATTTATTTTATTTTAGATAAATTAAATTTCGAAATTAAATTAAAAAATTGCAAGTACCATAAAGACATACCATATAGAGTTCTCTCTGGTTGTTTATTGCAACAGTAGAAGCAAATAAAATACTTGACCGAACACGGCCGACCGTCGGCAGAAAGACAAATATTCCCTTGCTGTCAACTTTGTCTGGTAAACAATTAAAAGTTTTTCCCATTGAAGGACTGCACTTGAGCGGTTCGGCCGGTCTCTACCGGGAAAACTTTCTCGGACGGACAAGGACGAGAGTTCTTCTCATGTGTGAAGAAATATTAGCTCAACGCTCAGGAGCAACACAATACAATGGAATTCAATTGCTGTCTGCAGCCGTAGAATTATTGAAAGAAGGAGGGAGAGTAAGAGAGAGAGAGGGAGGGAGAGTGTGACAGAAATCGGAAAAGCTTCCTACTTCACAATGGTGCTCGACGCAGCTCCAAGCGCCCTTCAGGGGGAATCTGTGCGAAATGAAAATTTCCACTCCTGGGTGGGAAAATACCTGGAAGGACTGCAGCCTCCCGCTGGGCGGATGGGAACACAAATGGGAACTCTGTGGATGCAAACGGGACGGTGATTTGTACTTGGTGAGTGTTCTTGACCGTCACTAAGAGATCCATTTCTGATGTGCCCTCAAACGAAGTTTAGTGCTTAATAAACATAAGAAGGTTTTGTTGCGTAACATTTTTAATAACGAAACGGGTGATTGTAGTTGTAGTTTTAGCTAACCACAAAACGGTTCTTATATTCCTTTTCCATCAGCCAGACAAAGCGGACCAGGTCCAACATATTTGCTGCTGCTAGACTTAACGGTCCTTCCCTCCTAACAAGCGATGCTTAAGCTGCGCCCGAGCAGAACGGCATTCTTACCGGCCGTTCGATAGCATAGAATGGCCGCAAATACCCTGCACAGCCACCGGCGGCAGCCTCGGGATAGATAACGGATGAACGTTCCGAGCAAATGCGCTCGAGCAAGGGAATGCAAGGGCACTTCTACTAGGGCATCCCGGCATCCACTAATCACATCCACCGGGAAGGGAGGCTTTTATGATCGGAATTTACCGGTTTGCATTTTGTTCTACGGCTTTCCCACTGTGTTTGCCGATGGAAGGATCTTTTGGGAGGTGGGCGGAGAACTGATGCACACGTCAGATCCGTACTCACCCAGATTCCAAAATCGGTAACGCTGCTGCAATGCATCGTGCGGGACGGTGAATGTTTACCATACTCGGTAAATAGTTTTGGCTTCCTTTTTTGGGAGAAATCTTTTGCAACCTAGGAAGCAGTATTTGGAATTGTTTAGGGTTTCCTAGTTTTGCATAGTTTGAGCTCTTTGTTGATGTTTGGTTGAGAATACGATATGACCTAGTTTAATTCATATATTTATTGCCAGTAGGTTATAATACGGAAGCAAACATAAGTACGTTTTCTAACACTCAGCACAAGTTTCTGAAAGCTTGATCTTTGGGATTTTCTGATGAACTCTTTGCCACGGAGGAAGTAACTCAATGTTTACCGACAAGTCTGTGTAAACCTCGAGGAGATGTCTTCGGAGCAAAGGCAAAGTGAACACACCATTTCTCAAATCGCAAAATCCATTTTGCAACCAACCAGAGAGAACCTCGTCCGTGCCGTGCGAAGGATGTCTAATTTATCTATCTGTCGCGGCCATTTGGCGAAAGCCACTTCCGGCCAGCTTTCCGGAAGCCAATGGCTTTATCCTTTCAAATCGGGAAAGATTCGAGCTACAGCTGCGAGTGCAGAAACTGGCGCTGGATGGAGTTGCAGCCCGCTGCAGGAACACATCTTTCATCCTTTTGTAGGCAACCCAGACGGTACACAGCCTGACAGCGCAGTAATAGTAGTTTATCTTCGGACGATTCCTTTCGAGGGCGGCTCGGAAAGACAGCTCGTTTCCGCCGGATTCCATTACATGCATTCCGCTTACGGTATGGGCGGAAATAAAATGCATCAAACGACAGCAAACGCTCCCTTCTTGCATTGCAAGGACGAATAATGATCTAGCGCGAGTTCCATTGAAATTCCTTTGTTAGAGGTATGTTTTATTCAGTTAAACATTTCTCGCGGAACATCATGCTTAATGATGTGAACCCGAAGGAGTAGTTGCAATTTTTCTGACAGTAAAATACTATTTCTAAAGGTTTAACAACGTTAAGGATATAACATTGCTTGGCTATATTTCGTTAAATAGAAATCACAGTAACTTTACACCGTCTATTTGAAGTAATGTCAACCGATTTATCAAAGTTATGTTATAACCAATTCGTCAAACTCGTTTAGACTATCACAGGGTATTTTTTCATGCTATTTGTGTGAGTATAGTATTGTAATTTGAAGATTGAGAGCGAAAGCGCACTTAAAATATAATAGTTTAAATGCTGGAGCTCACGAGACTGTCCGATTCTTTAAATTGTGTTAGAATTACAGTTTAAATTATGGACAACAGTAATGAATTGGAAAATTCCAGTCTATTCGGTGACGTTTGAAAGCAGTGATTAATAATAGTAAATTCATTCTCCACTGAGATGGGTTGTGAAACTAATAAGGAATGTTTGACTTACAGAAGCTGATATAATTATTTGTAATCAATTGAAATTGTTTATATGACATTTAGATTTGTGTATGTATTTTAAAACGTAATTTCAAAAAAGTGCATAACACTAGGACATACAGCCTAAGAGCAGAGCAAAATGAAATAATGTGTAGCATTGCAGAACGCTTTTGGCTGATAATGTGTGTTCCCTAGCCTCCCCAGGAGCAAACGAACGTCATAAAGTGGCCCACTTGACGAGAGAGTGGTCTCATCCGAGTGCATTTACTACTTTTCCTGGGCGACCTTTGCCCCTGCATAGTCGTAAGTTGCCCGGACGTAAGGCGCTAATCGTAAAGTAGGTAAAGTAGCTGCACCTCGAAGCGTAGACGATGCACGTTCAACGAGGGGATTCTTTCAAAAGAAGCCCCAAGGATGACGCCATGGTCATGTTTAGAGAAACAGTAAGTGTACTTCCTTCGTGCAACGAAAGAGATAGAGAATGAAATCGAGAAAATAATGCAACAACTGGTCGATTCGAGTGCAGCTTCACATCTGAAGAGGCTGTTAGCAAAAGGAGCTTTGCTCAAAACAAGGACGAACGAACAATTGGAACAAGTAAGTTCCGGGGGAAAGGGTTTACTCCAACTCCGGCGGCGTCAGCAAACATTACTCAAAGCTCCACCGAAGAAAAAGCTAAACTGGACCCTAACAAACAGACACACAAAAGGACCTCGCTCATAGGAGGGGCCTCCTTCCAATTTGCCCCAACAAAACCGTGTTGTGTTATTCGTTTTCCCTGTTCTTTTGAAAGGATTCGACCCAATTTTGCTTGGGTTAGGAAAAGCACAAAGCGGAACAGCTTTGCCAACCGCACCATGGGCACATCTACGTCCATCCATCTTAAGCCCTTTTGTTTATGGCGTTTCCGTTTGTTTTCTTGAGGTTCCCGCCGTACGGTCTTCTGGGGAGGGTACGCGGGGCCTTCGCTCTTATCGTGCCTAGTTGTATGCATTGTGCTTAATTTTACTTCTTCTAGCCAAACCTTTATCCAGCTGGCTACGGAACTGAGCCGTTTTTTCCGCTCCATTTTGATCTAACGCTTGTTCTGAATGCTGGATTCTTTTTCCTTAAGGTACATAAAAACCTGGATAATAATTTCTTTGTGTGCACCCTTGCGATACAGCATATTCCCATGTTTTCCGTTGTGTGGAAAGAGAAAGTAAAACCAAATCTAAGCCATCAAAAACCCGGGAGGAAGGTTCCTTATAGCGATTTGCCCACATTTTCATTACGCCCGCAGGAGCTTTTCGCTGCAGGACCCTCTGTGTTGCGGTGGTAGGAAGCCTTAAATCAACAAAAACTTCGATGACAACTGAAATTAGGTTTCCACCTATTGCGACCGGCAGACCCGTCGGAATCGGACCCTACGGCATGCTATCATGATGGTGCCGATAGAAAATAGTAGCACATAACGGCACCGGACGCCAACCGTTGTGCCAAAGCGGGTCCGCCGGAACGAGAGTGTGAGCGCGAGGACGTGTGTGTGTGGGCGGAAATTGGGTCGAAAAGTTGCCAAAGTTGAGCCAAAGTTTCGGTTAACTGAGCGCAGATTCGCCGCCTTTGCACGTCTTTCGTGGCTTGGGTTCAAAACGAAGGGAGGATACGGATAAAAAGTACTACAAACTTATGTACTACCGACCCGCATTGTGTGTTGGTCCCTCAACAATGTTGTACATCAAAGTTAGATTGAATAAATGCATTATATTACGCCAAACAGCTTAATTCTAAAAGTTCTTCTTTATTTAAAATTTAGTCCTATCTGATAAACCATGCTTTTAACTTAGAACACAACCGATCGTTAGACTCTTTTCGGCGAAGCCTCACCGATTCCCTGGAGAGGGACTACCCACCCATTTCCCAACAACGATCCAGATATATCCTTCATTCTGCCCGGGGCATTGTGAACCTTTTCCCTATCGACCGGCGACCTCCCGGTCGGTGCTGAAACGTGCTGACCCGTGCGGATATCCTGTGTCATTTGTTTCCGCCAATTCTGGGGCACCTTCTACCACCGGCGGATGATATCGCCTTTCGGGCGATCCTGCTGCGTTTCCGTTTTACCAAATCCCGAGGGTCGGCCGGGACTGGTGCGCGAAGTGGTTAACGAATTGATCCTCCGAATCCATGGTGGATGGGTGGGAGGGTTCTCGTGGGAAAGTGCGTCAAACCCCTTAGAAAAAGAACGGACCCGTCTCCACATAGACGAATGGGGAAAGAAGTAGTAAACCGGAAAATAGCCCACTTTAACATTAAGCGAAAACACGGGGCTTCGGGGCGTCGGTTGTTAAACGGGACGATGTTACAGATTTCTCTACCAATCCCATCGCGACGGAGAAGATGTTTTGCTTTGGAAGGACTCGCCTGACGCCTGACAACAATACCCGCCGAGGGTGGCGGGTGAGAAGGCGGGGGAGGTAGAAAACTAATTATGGGATGAAAGGAAAGGACTTGTGGATGTGTTTTCTCTTATCGTTTGTTGACAAGGCGAGCCTTCTTTTGGTTTCTGTCAAGTTATTTTGAATTAATAAATTAACCAAATTGGATGGAAAACAGAAAAACATTTCCCATATAGTTACAGCCTTTATATGTACAATATTTTAGATGTGTCCATGGAGCAGCGGTAGCGCTAGAAAACATTACGCCATAGGTGAAGGATCGAATCCCGGCTCGAGTCCGGCTGACCACAAAATATACTGTCTTTCGGCCAACACAGTCTCTTGTGGGGATGTTGAGCCAATTAATAAAAAATAGTATAATATTATTTCCTTCCTTCTACTAAGTTATCGATTTACTACTACTTAGAACACTCGACATTACCAATTAATCTAACTGATTCCCCCCAACTCGTGTTGAAGAAACTTAATCCTAGAGTTAAACATAAAATGAAGTCTTTGGCTTGGCGCTTGATGCGGTTTCTATTGTGTCGGTAAATAGTTTCTAATTAAATGAGTTCGGTCGGCGTGGAATTACTTTTCCAAACGGTTTTATAAAACCCTCAGGATAGGGGCCTCGGTTAGCTGCGAGCATAACGCAAAGAAGATTGTGAAGATGATAACAAACGCAGCTAGCCTGCGGCGGGGTTGCTTCTTTTCTGCTAGTTGTGGTCTTCTTGATCATGTTTTTTCGCAGCCTATACTACAGTCACTTTCCGGAACAACCCTACACAGCCGTCGTCGGACATGTCTGTTCCATGTTGAAACATATTTTGCCTGCGAGTAGAAGCAAAGGTTTACGGAACAGCTTTTCCATGTTGGACCACAGACCGGCTGTCTCTCGTCGAGCCCACGAAAGGATCAACGAGGAACAAAAACGGAAAAAGTTCCGTCAACAGCGAGAAGAACTAATTAACAACTTTTCAGTAACCGGCCGGCAACTAACCGACCGACCGGGTTTTTATTAGTAGTAGCGGCAGCAGTCGCGGATGGAGGACAAACGAAATTCTAGCCTAGAATACATATAGGGGTGGCTGGGGTAATACGCACCTCTGGGTATGCCCCAGGGACACACCTTTTCCGAATTTATGAAAAACGAGTTAGTCGCGAAAAAAGTCATTTCTCTGCAAGAATAAACTAAAATATGGTCACGTTGTGAGTTTGATACCACTACATCAAAAGAAATGCGAAATAATAGCAAAACAACCAAAATTTCCGGTTCGAACAGGTTATTCTTAATTTTGCCGATGGTTCTGAAGAAATTTTTAAACTTTTTATTTGATTCAAAATTGGTTATTTGAGGAGTTGATTTATTTATCTCCATTTTATTGTGCATTTTTCCTCTCTTTTATGGTGCATTTTTTCTCTTCCTTTTGGTGCGTATTACCCCTTTTGAAGCATTTTACCTCAACACAGGTGCATTTTGCTTTCATCCAGTTACAGTTCCATCAAAAATAAAACTTTTTAAAATTTGAAAAATTTATGGTTTTTGGTAAAAACAGCTAGAACAGGTTATTAGTTAGAACCTTAAAAAACCAAATGAATTGATAAACTCAACAATTCCTACCCAAGTAATTTGAAAATCCAAGAGTTTCCTTAAGTGCTGCGTATTACCTCATCTTCCCATACTCGGACTCGGCGAGGATGATGAATCGCCTACGCGTCGATAAAAACCGCATATCAATCGCAAAAGTTGGTCCACCGGCCGGAAGAACCGGCGGCTGCGGTTGAAGTTGTTTCCTTCCGGGCTTTCGCTCCAAATCGTTCCCATCCCTATCAATCCAACGGCATCGCCTTTTCGGACAAATACCAGACACTTGATGGTCGAAGCCGAAGTGATGACTTTCGAAAGGGAAGCTTTGCTGGCCCTAACGAAGACGTGTCACGTGTTGAAAATCGCTGATGGACAGGCAAATTTCCTCATTTTCTTCACCATAAATCACAATCGCCGGACGATGGCGTTGGGGGGAAGAGAAGTCGTGCTTGAAGCATCACGGAAGGAGCTCAATTTCCTGCGGGTCTTTGCGCGCCGAGAATATCCGCATTTGAGACAAAAGGCGACCCTTCAAACCTCAAGCAGGATACTTCATCAAAGACGTCGGGGTTTTGGGGAGAGTGTGCTTAGGAAGCATTAGCAGCGTCCTGATTTTCACTTCAACTTCGGTTTTAATCTTGGTTAGATTGATAGAGTGTTTTTCGTTTATCGTCCCGCCCCGGTTGCGTGTTAATTAACGTTGAGTAAAAGCGAGCTGCTGACACGAGATGACAGTTGATTTTATGACCTCGAATGGGTTCTAGAACTAGGACGCCGGTGGAATAGATTACAGGGGTTTCTTTTTAATATAAGCTACAAGTGTTACTAACCCGATTCAAGCGATGCCTAATTTCGTCCCATTTGTTTGATAATGAACATCAACTCTCCCCAACAACAACAAAAACGAGAGCACTTTGTAATCAGGGACAAAAAACGTACTCCAATTAAAAGAAACAGCTCCAGAGCGGCCCTGTAGCACGCAAAAAACGTGTAATATTTAGTTTCGATCATCATTCCGACCAACATTAACATCGTCAAAACACACACACCCTTTTTTCCCGTTTTTCTCACGATGACGAGGGGGAAAGCGACATACGTCCATAAGCAGTAGGAAACACGCTGGCTAATTGAACCCGTACCCGGTGTGAGGGTCGGAGAGCTTAGTTGCGGCACAAGCTACAAATTTGTGTAAATTTGCCATTACTGATTGACTTTCGCTAAGTGCACGTTTAGGCTTTTGCCTCGGTGGCGCTCGGTTGATGGCGCCTACAGTTTGATGTCGTTCGTGGCGGAGGCAGCTAATCTTAGCCGAACACCGTCGATGTACCTCGCGTGCACCATCATATTGTCGCCCGGTAGTGTCGAGCCGAAAATTGCGGTACTGGAGCCGACAATATCAACCGGTGAAAGGAATTCATCTCCCGCCGTGTGATGAGATGCGCTTTCGTGAGCACTTATGATGTCGGTTGAACACGAGACGCTTACGGGCTTCCGATGGTAGTGCACTTGCCGTTCGATGCTGTCCCACAGAAGAGTGTGTGTGTGTATGCAGGGTTTTGGGACGTTGATGCGATGCTGCGATTCTTCAGCCCGACATCTGTGTCATTACTGGCAGCATGATTTGGCTTAAGTTCTCCAAAGCTTGTCATTTCAATCATAGCATCGATAAAACTTAAAGTGATTCCCATATGCGTTTTCTTATCGCTATTCTATTTATTTGCTTGTTCGTGTCTCAAATAATTAAACAAACTTGGTAGAAAATGCACATTTTACCTCAACACCCTTTCTATTTATTGCCACAGATTTATTCAAACGTACAAAGAAAAACTAACATTTGCACGTGGCGTTCCGTTTTTTTGGTGCAGTGAACAATAAATAATTATTTTTCCTCTCCATTATCGCGCATCGATCGATGCAGGGCTTCCATTAAAAAAGATAAAAGATGTTCGGGCATGTAAAGGCCGCGAAACGACACGAAACGGCATCCGTGTAATCACGGCCGAATGGGTGTACGGTTCATCTGGCGGCCGATATTAGCATTTTAATGTTTGTTATTTTGAGAAACTAAAATTTCACTCCCCATTTGCCGCGAAGAAGTAGCGTGCAGGGTATAGGAAGGAGAAGAGGACCAAGAAGAAAAAGAAATTATTGTTTTAATGGCTTGTATCGATCATTAAGGCACGAAATAAACATAAGATGCTTGTGTCTTGAATCTGTTTAAAAAGTTTACGTTGCAGTTCAAGCTTAAATTATGATATAAGAATCATGAAAAAAATAGAGCAGTTAAGGACACGAAGATTACCCTACATTTTTAAAAGATCAAAGAGATAACAAAACAAAATGATTAAAGCAAATTGTGTTATCTTCTTCGTCTGATATTTGTGAGAAAAATATGATGAAAACGTATCAAGAAGCTTTCGTACTGGTTCGGGAAGATAGAGCAGTCTTGTTTAATGACTTTCTCCACGGCGGACGGTGCTGGATTGATTTCTGAGACCGGTGCAATCATTTACAAGTCAATAAAACATTATACGACGTCTTCATGCTCGTCTGCAAGGAGACAGCAAAAAAAAGCGCCACACTCTCAAAACCTAACAAGCCTGATCGGGGCCATAAAGAATTGGCTCACCAGAAGCAGCGGTGCATCCTCGATGCGCACCGACTGTAGGATGCATCGCCAATCCAGAAATCTGCATTTGAACAACACGTTTGTTGTTTTTCCTTTTTTTTCGCTTGCTTCAAGAGAAAAGCTCTCGTTCCATATGTGTGTGGCGCAACGGTAATCGGGCGATAGAAGGGAAAATAAAAATGATAGTGCCGCCGCGAAAACGTTCGCTCGGTAGGTTAATAAATTAAACGATCGAAGAGGCGCTAAGGCGGGTGGTTGCTAAACAGCCTCCTCCTACCTTTCCACTGCCTTCTTTCCCCACGCCACCTCGAAGAGTCTGGACGAATCCAACATCCGCCAGACGAAACATAGATATCCGTTTTCGGAAGGATACGGAGAAGAAGATAAGTGGCCGGCTAGTAGGGAGGGCGTGTGTTGTGATGTATGTGGGCATTTTGTTGTAAAGGCGATACCACCACCAACGAAAAAGAAACGGCAACCGGTTTGTTACAATGAAAGCAAAGACAGAGGTAATTAGTTGCGATCAGTTGAAAAGTGTTTGGAAGAAAAGATGCTTCGAAAAATACTACATTAAAAAATAAGTTAAATGAAGAGCTTGTTTTTCTGCTACTCTAAGAGTTATTTTCTTTAAAAAACGCAAAAATACTACGATCAAATGGTTTCGAATGTAATTTTCTAGACTACATTCCTCCAAAAACATCTTTCAACGTAGATCTTGTATCACATAGAGTTTTTCTTCCAAACACACACATTAAGCTTACCGACTTGCCAAAGTTTGACATGCGAGCGCACGATCGACGTCTGACGCGATCGGTGTCGGATGAAGAAGAAAAGCAAAACAACCCCGTAACACGAATTTGTACGCGAGAAAGGGAGCGCCTTCGAGGGGAGTGAAACAAACGGTGGCAGAGAAAAGCGTAGCGCCCAGCGGAAAAAGGGGTAGGTCGTGGGGGGGCCACGGAAAAAGCGTCACTCGCGCACGGAAGACAGACCTCCTCTTCCGTGACGGACGCTTTCGCACGCGGCGCAAGCAGTGGCCACCGGATGCTCGAGCCGGCCGTCGAGCCGAGGCGCGGGTTTAGTATATGTTTACTATTCGATCCGATCGGTTCTCTCGGTTCGCCCCCGTGTGTGCCGCGCGCTCGTGAGTCTCGCGTTTTTGTTTCGGTACGATCCTTGCTGGCGTTGTTGTGTGGTTGTGGTTCCGGAATTTTACCCAAAAGTGGACCTTTCCCGTGTTAGATTTTCTTAAGTACATTCTGTAGAACGCACGAAGAGTTATCAAATCATTTGTGGTGAAGAAATTCAACTTTCCCGTTGGTGTAGCCGTATTTTTTTGGGGGGAGACACATTAGATCATTGTGTGATTTGTGGGGTGAAGTGTACAACCTTTGCCTGCTCCCGAGGACACTAATTGTCCCGCGGGCAAACTTCAAACTGAACAAACCAGGAAGTGCTGTGTTCATCTGTATCTTGCGAGCTAAATGGACTTCAAGTGACGTACATTTTGTGTAACAAAAAAGTGGCCATCAGTGTTGTGACCAATCCTTAATTATAAACTGTAAAATACGAAATATAGCAGTTAATTTTTGTGTAAGTATTGGTGAAGAATGCTTTCAAGCAACAAAGTGCGTTCTTCTCTCCCACTTTCATTATTGAAACAGTGATAATCAGAACCAAACCAAAATGTACCATAGAGTCTTACCACATGATTAACTAGTTTTCCGTTGGATGCAAATCCAGTTCCCGTCTCCAGCTGATATAAAGTATCCGAATAGAGTAGGGGAGAGTGGGGAAAGATGCACCACTCGGGAAACATACACTAGCATGTTTAAGCCTAAGTGATTCTCGTAACGTTGTTTATATTTTGCATCCATAACTCACAAAAGATTAATTAAATTCATTCAAAAATTATGTTAACGAGTTTTTCCACATTTTTATCTGGAGTTAGAACATAATTTATCTAAATTCTACATTTTACTACCCGGAGCCGGTCATTGTTCCCAAAAAATTTTAATGACGCATTAAATGAAGTGATTTTAAAAACAAAGCTTTCAGGTACTTCTTGTGATTATTAATTGTTATCAAGATATTTTTCGATATTAGAATTGAAATCTGAGAACATTTGAGGAATATTTCTTGAATGAACTGCGAGAAAATAATGTTTTCCGCTTTATGGAGTGCATGTTACCTCACCTTACCTTATATAGTGAACTCTGCAGGTGGTACACTACTCGCAAAGCTTTTCTTGTGACGATAATTGATTGCATTTTTCCTGAGTAAACCCGCAGCCTCGGTCGCCTTGCGCAAACAAGGAGCGCTTATTCAGGGCCCCTTTTTCATAAGCCCCGAACCAGGTGCATTGTAAACGCGCCGCCAGACGACGCTGTGACGAACGAACAGAGGAAGTGGGCTTCATTCGAAATTCGTTTCATTCTCCACAAACCGACAGAGAGAGAGGGAGGCGGCACACAATTTGTCGACAATTTTTTCATAAATCAACCCCCGGGGGGATGATCCGCTTGCAGGGGACGGGCGAGAGGGCGGTCGGTTCTTATCTTGAGGCGGGTTGAGCTCACAACGGGAAGGTACTCCGAACGAGAAGCTGTCCGGTATGAAAAGAAGCAAAGCCTTCAATACATCCGGTTGTTCCGTACTGATGCCGCCCGGGAGTTCTGTGTGTTCCGCAGCCGAAGGCGCCACGAAAGCGGCCGTCTCCGGTGGCACTCTTTCCTTTCGCTAAGCTTTCATCGAAAGCCTTGATTTCCCCGCCTCTTAGCCTTGCCTCGCCCCAGGGGATCGCAGGATGGACTCGGCAAAACTTGGCGCACATAAATTAGATCCCCGGGAAGATATTGTGCGAAGTTGTGCGATCCCCGTTCCACCAGGGCGGGTTGTTTGCGGAAGGATAATAGCTTTCCTGTATCCTCGTTGGCAAGTTTCAGCTTCGGACCGCACCATTTCAAAAGGACAAGATTTGCAAACGTTGAGCTTAAGCCAAGTGCATATTATACCCAGTTCACTGCGGACGTCGGGTGGATAAAATTATTATTTGCGCTTTTCATCACCCGAAAAGGGCCTTTCAGGCACATGTCCTACATTCGTGATCCGATCGGTCTTAAATAATGTATTTTCACTTTCCACGTCGTAAACTGACACGCATCTGTAAAGCAACCTTAAGCTAGAAGAGCAAAAGCTAAACGCACTATCAAAAACATACGTCGTACAACAAATGGAAACCACTTAAGACGCCGTCACGTGGCCCCGCAGCACCCGCGCTCATCCGTCTACATCCGTCACACGGTGACCCAATTACTGGTTGGCCGGTTGGCTGGGCATTTTCCGACATTTTCCATTTCACACCCTTTTTTCCTCCATCCCGCTCTATCTAACGTTCGCCTTTAAATCGGTCGTTTGTTGGCATCGGTTCAAAAGTGATTTTTCCAATAAAACAATCCTTCTCTATCTTTCTCGGGGTGCCCCGTTTTTCATTGCTTCTCCACCACAATTTCCATCGATACCGTTCCAGTGTCCGGAGATTTCGTCGCTGTTCCCGGATCGGGGCGAAAATAACCATAGCCTGCGTGCAGCACCACCGAAACACGGTGGACTTCTGGGCGCGTTTTTCATCATTTGCTTGGATGGGGGAGGGGGTCGCGGTGCATGGGTTTGTCGTGTTTCCACCCCACCCCGATGGTGCACGCCATCATCAGCGCGCCGCGAATGAGCGGGTTTTCCACCCAACCAGCAACCGTTCGGCGTTCGCGTTCGATTCCGTTTCACCCTAATTCGACGCACTTCACTGACCAAACGCAACGCAACGAAACGGTTGTGTGTGCGTCCCGTGCTTTCCGTGCATTTCGCCCAAGCATCTTCGCACGCCCGCCCGCCCACCTCCGAGACAGTGTTGTTTCCTTACCCGAACCACCAGCCATAGCCGGTATTTGTTCGTTCTCTCCGAGCTTCCGAGCATAATTAATGCATGTGCCGTTCAATTAGGCGACTACCTTTTTTTCCTCCTCCGACCATCCTTCCCGGCGGAAAACCGAAACCCTGCCACCTCCTCCGCCAGTAGATACCAGAAGTGGATTATGGCAAACCACCGGGAGGGATTTACGAGATTTTCCCGCCTTCCTCGCCGAAACGAGGAGCTGGAGTTATTGGCTTTCCGATGAATAAAGCTGACGCAAACTTCTGCTTAAGAAGTTGCACAGTGGTTTACAGATTGCTTCAGATTTTAAAATGTACCCAGGATGGAAATTGCTTAAATAAACTTTCCTACGCTCCTGCTTGAGCTTAAGCTAAACCGTAGAAAAACTATTCTCATTTTGGCATGAATCTTTAACTCATCTTTCCCCCATCTCTACCAAAGGCATAATGCTGAGCTGTTGGGCATCGGGATGCGTTGTTGCTGAATTTTTCCGAGCTCCTTTTTTCATCCCGGTGGTGGTTTAAGGATTTTGTTTTCGTCTACGGCAAAAACCACTCCTTCCAAACAGGTCTGGAAACGGACGGTATTCGTGATTTATAGTTTCCATTCGCGAGACATGAGATATCGGACGGAAGCTCCGGGGTTATTTGCCGCCAACGTTATTTCCGCTAACGGTTCGCTCTGGAAGGATTTATGCTCCACCAAGCCGCGGGAAATAAGGGATCAATTCGGGATGCAAGCTGAGTTATTTTTTTCTTTATAATTATTTTTTCCTCCTTTCTGGTGGAAAAACTGACTGTTTATCAAAAGGATTCTGAGAGAGTGGAGAGTGGAGTGGATCGTTTCTCTCTTTGAACTCTTTCAAAACGAATGTCTGAAATGTTATAAGGTCGGAAATTGTTACTATACAAAAAATAACTAATCAATTGAAAATGCATCAATAAAATTACACTTTTCTGACCTATGGAATAAATAAGAAAACACAAAACAAAAAAATAAGGAAATAACATTGCCCACATAGATCACGAACTGCGTTATAATAAAGTTATTTTCAATTTGATGAAGAGCATCATAAATTTGAACCTTGATCTAACTCATCTGCATTTGCGAAAAACGGAAAACAAAACCATTGCTACCATCACTTTATTGTCCGATTGTGGAGTTATTTAAAAATTGATCGATTCACTTTTATTGCAACTTTTAAATTGTTCATGACCATCCCACGGCACCATGGTTCATCGAGCAGCGTGTTTGGTGTCCATTTATGATCCACACGGGGAGGGATGATTTGGTGACCACAACAAAGGCCAGACGGCCCCTTGAACACGCACAGGATGTGATCGATGGCCGTATTTCGCAGTAAAAGATGGTCACGAGGTAATAAAATCGGACACACTCGGTTTCTTGAAAGAACTTTTACATCTGACGACAAGAGACAGCAAAGCAAGTAAAACCTTCGGTGGTCTAAGGATAAATAAAATCGCTCAAACAAGCTGCACAAGAGGCTCAGTAAATGAAACGTTCGTCAATCTCATGTTTTTCCTGCGTTGGATATCGCAAAGTTCATCAAATAGTGATGTCGACGTATCGTAAAACGTTTGATTTTTGTGACCGAAGCTCACGATCATATTTTACGAGCATTAAAGTATTTGATGGGATCGATCATTGCTGAGTATGTAAGAACTTTGCCGAGATTTGTCGATGATGAAAAAAAAATTAAATAAAAGAAGAAATCCAATAGGGAGGATATGATATTCTATTTTTACTCATATTTTGGGTGAAATAAATTAAATTAACAAACCGGTTGTTTATTACGGTTGTCGGTCATGCCATGATGTAGAAGTACACCATGACGGACGAAAAACTCTAAAAACAATGAACATTTTGACTGAGTTAAGTATGGCTTAAATATTGTTATTACGATAAATTATCCATTATGACAATAGCTTTTAAAATGACATTTTTGCAGGTCTGATGATAGAAGTCAAATTTAACCGTTCCTTATTTATTTTCTTTTCCAGAAGGAAAAATATCCTGAAGGTCACCGACCCGCGTCCTTCGCTGCCAGCGGGACGCCGCCGTAAAAGAATTTCTCTCGCTCTCTCCCCGCCCCTCTCCCCCACGCAAGATCGCGACGGAGAAAAGCGAAACCCCCCAACGACGGCCACCAGCACCGGCAGCAAACACACAACCCCCCAAAGCAACCGCCAGCATCAAAACGTCACCGAGGCCGCGAACACGAGGCAGAGAAAAGGAAAGCGAGACCGGGCAGGGGCGCGCCGCGCTGCTCTCCATTTTCCGCGAAAACGTGCAAAATTCGGAGAAAACACAAGAAACCGTACCGACTCCATTTCGGGCTATCCTGGTTCAAGCGGCGGCCGCTCTTCAACATAGGTTCTGGCCAGAGTAACTCGCTCTGCCATGGAGGAGCTGGAGTGGGAAATCTACGCGGCTCCCAGAATAAAAGCCGACGGAGGTAAGTGGCGGGATGAAAAAGAAGTTGGGACTCGAATGCCCGTTTTCTTAGAATGGAGTACGGTTTTTCCAAACGAGGAAACCAATTTCACAGCTTTCCCGGGCTGCTGTGAAGTGAGAGGAAAAATGAATGGAGCAGTAAAACATTTACTTTGGCACCAAACTCGGGCTACATTTGATCGAAGGGTGCCCTCTGGTTCGGAAAGAGGTCATTCGGTCTTTATCCCTAACACTCCTTGGGTGGGAGCAAAAAATGAAAGCACCCGTAGTTCGGTCTTGCCGCTTCCCCTCCACCGGTATTTCTCTGCAGCTTCCTTCGGCCAACACTTTTCCAAGATCAATTTTCTGGTTCAATGCAGGGAGACCGACGATTCCCAAAGCCGAACGGGCCGAAGGCATCATCGAAGGGTTGTTCTCTTTTCGGTAAATATTTGATGCCTTTTCGTAGAAACTAACGGAAACCTAAAAGCTGATTCTGCGTTCCTTCACTTGTAACCAAAGGACCATCCCGTCGCCAGCAAGTTAGTTGCTTAAGAATCGTTTCTTCCTTCCCAAAAAAACAACAACAAACCAAATCAGATTAGCATTGGGGGTGCCCAAGGTAATAATATTGTCCTCTTTTTGGTGTTTGCCTTGCGTGACCTTCGTTCAAGGGGCCATCATCATATGCGTACGAAGTTTTTCCTATCGCACACCACGCACAAAGCGATGCTGAATTTAAGGGAAACGGTTAATGAAGATAAAGAAGCAAAGGGGGGAACCAGGCCAGCTTTTTTCCACTTGCGCTCGGAGCATTCTTGATGCCGTAATAATTCCCTCGAGGAGAATTACTTACGAGTGCGATTATCCTGCGATTACAGCTTAGCGCGCACATTCACCGTGGGAAGAACCGAACATGTCTATTCTTTGAGGGAAATTGGCTATTGCGAATATTTGGGGACGAATAATAATACATTTTGGAAACGTTAAGTCACAAAGGTAAAATCATTAAACCATTATCCTTCGAACAATATTATTATTAATAAGCAAGCAATATTAACTCCAAATTCAAAACGAAAAATTTCAAACGGATTTGATGCGATGTTTGGATACAACGGAAAAGTATACAAAACAATACAAAAGGCGTGATAATGAATTTATAAGATGATTGTTTCGCCTCGGAACCTGCCCGATCGTAATCACATATTGATGGTTAATGCCTTCGACCAATTCATCAATTAATCTTGCTCAATCATCTTCACAAATGCACTGCTTAGCCGAACGGAATCGATATGAAAGCAAATCGATTACGTCGTTACCGCCCGGCGGGGGCATTCAACATACAAACACAGCATCAATTGCTTTCTTTTACGCCAACCAACGCCTCCTCTCCAGACGTGTAAAAGCAAGCAGTAAAAGCGTCATTTTTAACCCTCCTTTCCCCCCATTTTTATTTTTCACGCGGGCGATTGGCGGGTCGGCTGGTCGGACGGGAGGAGGATGCTCTGATTGCTAATTAAACTACCGATGGTGCATTACGTTTCGTTTCGCTCGTACACGCGCGCACGGTGTGAAATTTAGCTCTTGGCTACTGCTACCATCCCCTCCACTACCTTCCCTCCTGTACCCTCGAGACCATGATCTTCACCGATTTATTAAATCAACTCACGTGCCAATTCTGGCGCACACTTTTCATGCGACCGCGGAACGGTGGGGAAAATGAAAACAAAAGCACGCGCGCAGGATGCCGGGTTTTCCAAAAGGCGGCAACCACACTTTCAAAAAAGGCACCGGCCTGGACGCTGGGAGTGGGCCCCATCTCACGAGTGACTTTTTGATAATTTAGCGCGGCACAATTCGTCATAATTTTTCAGCGTCGTGCTTGCGGGCGAGCCTTAAACGGTGTGTCGTGCAAAAAGCAGGCTGCACCAGGAAAGCGTGTCGCACAGCTTCAGGCGTGCGAGATGATGAGGTCCGGTCCGGAGTCCGCCATTTTTGGGGCGGCTTTTCTCCGAGGATCCGGCCGGGGCCCTGTGCTGTCATGCTTTCGGGTGCCGGTTGCGCCGCGAGGGATGAAAAGCTTATTAGATGGCGTACAAGCACACACACTGTCAGGTTTGTTACGCTGGTACGTTTAGTGGGACCGCATTTGTACGCAGTTCACGCCCGGCACGCACCACCGTTCTCTCCGGAGGGTCTTTCGTATTCATCAACGTTCCGGAGTCGAAACGGGGGAAACTGGCCTACGGGCGTGGAGAAGAAAGAGGGGGTTACCATGCTCGATGAAGTGATTTATTACTTCAAGTTGCAGCCCGGTTTCCCTCAAAACGGTTTCACTATCCTTCGGCGAAGGAACCGACGAATGTGCTAGGAAATGAGTAACGTACACTTGCATGGTGTGAGAACTCGCTAAGTTATTACTTAAACCGCGTATTTTTCATTTATTTGTGAGGTTAAAAGCACACATCGCACACGCGTCAAACATTATGAGAAAAATCTGCTTCCGTCTGCTCATCGATCACGCTTTTAATATTTGCCATTTGCTTCAAGCATTTCAAATATTTCATTTGTCATCATGTGATCATGTGTTAAACAATACAGACGTGTCGAAGCATTAAAATCCCCTTCCGCGTGAGTAAACGGAAACGAAATAAAAGTAACAGTGCGACGTTGCGTCCGTAATTACACTAATAACACACCTTATTCTCGGTGACTTTCACTCACTCGGAGTTGTTCAACCGGGCCCCAAAAATGGGTCGCGATGAAAATGGAACTGTCTCTCCCCCCAAACCGTTTCCCTACGGTTGAGGATTCTTCCCTCCGTTTTTATTTTTGTTTTACTTGTATCGCTGCTATGTTTTTGCTTGCTGCCAGAAATGAAGAAAACAAAAAAAGGAAGAAAAAACATTTCCCGTCACACAATTGTGCCACGGAAATTCGTCAGCGCCACCACTTCAGCGACATCACTTCTTCGACATCTCGCGCGCTTTCCGGCAACAAACACTTTGCGGCCGGGTTCGGTACACCTTTCTTCTTACCTGCCATCCCAACTTCCCGCCTACCGTTGGCTATCGGATGGCATTCGTAACCTTCGTGGCCATTAACACGTGAACCCCCACCGTTTCCAGTCACTCCAACCGAACCCAAACGATTCCTTCCACTCCCGAACGCCGATGGAAATCATTATGACGGCGACAAAATAATGTTTTCATCGGGGCACCACGAACCACGAAAATGAAATGGAAATGTCAATTGCTGGCGTTAGGGGAGGCAATGGGGGGGGTCACACACCGTTTTGAATAATGTAGCCAATCGATGGCATAATTTGTGGGGAAATGTGTTTTTGACATGACGTTTTGGGTAGGACATGTGACAGGAATTTTTCCTTCTCATCGAAATAATAAAATAAAGCTATAGTACATTCCTTACAATGTCGGTTATTTGGTTGAACTCGTGCAGGTATTTGTTTCGTATTTCCGTACTTTACTAAACTAGAGCTTAAAAGGAAGGAAAGTTTGTCCATCGCAGTATAACTAAACCATCTTCCAAACGACGAAAGTTCCTAGGGCAATCGATAGATTTTCCTGCAATTATCGGAAGGCAATGCAAAGGCAAAACTTCCCGAGCATCAACCCTAATCAAGAAACTTGCGTAATCGACAGAAATTGGGTGGCATGTGTTCGATGCTCCATAACATTAAGTGCAGCATTAGCCGATAAGTTGATTTGTACATACGATTTCTCATTCAGCATGGGGGGAGGATGTGTGTATGTGCGTCGGATGGATTTAACCAACTCACATTTTGCCAATTAGTGCACGTCTCGCAGGCGCCATCGCATCACGTACGACCGGAGCGTGAACAATAAATGCAATAATTCGACATGACGCTGGAAATTTCGTACGTATGCTTCTCTACAACCGCCGGCATCCAAACCACCGTTTGCTCAGAACGGCGCACGGCTTGAGTGTGCTATGATATGCACTAATTGACAATTATTTAAATGCACCTCCGGTGTCCCACCAACTCCATTACCATGCCACGTGTGACGATTCGGTGCGCAACTAGGAGACGGAGGAGGTCCTTGGGCGACCTAGTTGTTGGGGGATACAACGACGTTACATGAAACTTTTCACCCGTATCGGAAGGATTCTCGAACAAACCTGACACTGTGCACCGACATTTTGGGAAGTTTTCGAGTTGGTCGCTGTTGGAAGTAGTTGTTTACAGAGCTTTTTGATTTATACCATGTAATACGTACGTGGCGTTTAATAATTGGAGCAAGAACATATATGAACATTATTGCATTCAAAATATATATCAACAGTTTTTGATCCGTCCAACCAAAACAACATAAGCATAGTTTTGGTTGGACGGATACATTCGAACTTCGATATTCTGATTGATTTGCACTCCCAGTACAACGTAACAAGCGTACAAAGTGTCCGAAAAAATACTTATGATCATAATTCATCATAACCACCAATCTACCACCATGGAAAGTTTTATGCTTCTCGCCATGTGATACCCTCGGGAAGGCCAACACAATCGAAGTGGAAATGACCATTAGCAGGATGATAAGCGCAACATGCTTCGGGGAGCATCGACCATCATCATCATCATCAAAGAGTGCCCCGTAGCTATTGGAAAATCACGGCCACATTTCACACCCGATGGAAAACTATTTTCGGCTCGCTGGAGTGGAGCGGAGTGGAGGGAAATAAATTTTCTCCGCTCGGTTATCTCTCCGTTCGGCAGAAGTTATGCATCCCGCAAGGCACGACCCGGTGCTCATATGCGCCTGACAGTAGGCAACCGGCAGCACTCGTGGAGGATTGCACCGACTTCACGACGCTGGTTTGTGTACCCGTTTGCGCCGACTGGTGTTCCGGATGGAAGTAGTTCGCAAAAGACCGCTGGAAACTACCAGATCGATCATCGAGCGCCTTCGAAATCGATAAATTCCCTTATTCGTTGTGTTTAACCAGGCCAGCTGGAAGCGCAGCGAGCAGATTTGGAATTCAAATGCAGGTGTGAATTTCAAATCTTCAACGATTGACAGCCATCATCTTGGCAGGGAGATGATTTAATCTTGTTTTCCAAGTTGAAATCCCCGCAACGTCTACTTTAAGTCGTATGAATTTAAACATTTTATATGAAACTTACAGTTGGTGCGCCTGAAAGGTTACGAACAACGATACACAGCACGAAAAAATGCATACCTGGAAAGAGATGAAAAGGAAAACAGTTAACAAAGTTAACAAAACAATAGGAAAAGTATGTCAAAAGTTAACAATAGATTGCATTTCTCAAATACCAGGTTGATAAAACATTTCATCGTTGGGTTATGAAGTGTTTACATTACTTTAAAATATAAATCATACTCGAATAAAGTAGCATTTGAAGCATATTTCGCACGCTTAAAGTTGATTTAAAAAAGTTAAGCCCGATCAAGCTTGTCAAGTACCCTTATCGTGTACCCATTCGTAAAGCACTTGCGCCTTACCGCCCAATTATCGACAGGAAATATGTCAATCGAGTTTCACCATAAAACATCGATTGGCTTTCCACAACCGGCACACACTCGACAGGACCTTCCCACTGTATGCAAGCGGCAAGTGGCGGGAAAAATTCAATTTTTCTACACATGATTGATTTTTCAGATTTGAGGAAGCATTAGAACGGCAAGGCGATTGGTGCCGTACCGGATTGGCTACCGGCGATAAGCAATCACTTGGTGTAGAAAAGCTTCCTCCCCATGGGGAAAAAGAAATTAGCTTCACCTTTCCTTCAATCGCTCAATTTTCCGCTTGCATACCCTTTCCCTAGTGCGGATGAGCAAAAGCTTGATTGGTATACGATCCAAGCTCAGTCAAACCACCTCGAAAAGGATGCACTCTCGAGTGTTCCATTGTGGCACCCTACCCAGAAAATATCCATCCACGTTACATCAACGACGAACGTGTGAAGCTCGATAAGTCCTGCCGCGTGCTGTGTACGTATGTGTGTGTTCGTATTTTGCCAGCTTAATTGCGACACTTCCGGACGGAAAGCCTTACGAAAGAGGATCCTAGCGGTTCATCGGCGATAAAACACGTCACAGTGTGCAAAAGCACGCCTGTAACCTGGCCGTGGCCCCGCACGGTTCATGAACTTCATCGTATTGGATTTGAAAAGTTTTAACCCATACGTTGGATGATAATCAACGGGGAAACCACTTGTGCGGAGGCACGTGTGACTTCCACCCATATGAGAAGAGGCGTTAGCGTGTCCTCGCGTTGGTGAGCAGAAGAAGCGAAAAGAATTGAAGTTAAACAACTTGTAAAAGAAGGGTAACACATTTTACCCATTGTTTAACCAACCATCACTTGACGCTAGAGCTTAGAAAGGACGAGTACAACCCGACGAAAAAGTTAGATCACGAACTGGTAAGTTGTTCGCATTCGATGCATGTGCTCGAGAAGTTGATTACGAACCGGCGATAAGTGAGTACCCTCCTTGAGAGTACAGGAATTATTGTATGCCATGTAAATGTCGTCCAGCGTTGTGTCATTAGTAAAATTGCGCAAGCGATGTCTCATCATGAATAATTCATGTTATCCACTAGAAACCATAAGAGGAAAATCTTGAACGCGATGGAAACCGTAAGAGGTTTACGGTAGGACTTTACTCTCCGATTGGTGAAGAATTTTATCTTTCACATGGTTGGAGGTTGGAAAAAAGGCGAAACAAAGAACGCAACATCGTTTGCTATCAAGAATAACCTTCAGCAGACGTGCGCTTGTCCAATAATAACATTGAAATTCAAAGTTATTGCTTTTGCAATATCATCGCAATCTTTTGATGTCGCTTGAAAGGACTTTATGCAGGATCCAGATGGTTGTAGCAATACCAAATAGTGGCGTGCGTTTTGATCCAGCAACGTTCCATCGTCTTGTTAGTGATAAAATAAAATTGTATAGAACATGTAGAGCTCGCATATAAAATCCACAACATTGTGATTAAACAAGTGGTTTGCAAATTTTATGCAATATAATTCTAATGCTTTTTTATATTCAACTAAGTCCAACCGAAGGCTAAATTTAAGCTGAACAATTTTACCTAATAAAATTTTACCGCACCAAAAAATAAACTTGGAATCTAATTACATCCTGTAAGGATTAAGAAGCGGGTTTTAAGCCCCTTATCTCACAGAAAAACTGTGAACCCTAGCCAGCAATATCTCGTTGGATTTGGGAAAGAAAATGCGATAAAAACATTGGACATTGGCGCTTAGGAAAGTGTGCTGAAAATCCTCCTCTTATAAAAAATCAACCAACCGGTCCATTCTCAAATTTATACCGTGTTGGTATGCTGTGGGTCAGCAGTTTGGCTAAAATGATGCAAAATTAATTACACACTCGTGTCTTCATTAGAAACGTTAAGGTTAGGGTTCGTTCGGAACGCTCTCATAGAAAAGAATGGTTCGTTTCGCACAGTTTCCCGCCGCATTTCCCGCGTCTAATCACTTTTTCTAATTTTCCACCACCACACAACCAACCGAAGGCGAAAGCCAGTAGAGAGACCACATAAATTGTTCTGGCCAGTGCCTTTCTCCGGACACATCTCATACGGATGCACCGGACCAAATGGGAGTATCATAAATTCCTCTAACCTCGCTTCACCCTTTGCCGAGCGAAGTAGAGGGACACAATCTGGGCTCCACAAATTTCCCAGACCGGAAAAAACGGAAAGAAATTGCATGGAAACCGGGGAGCTAACAGGAAAGCGGGTAGAAATGTGAGACGATGTGCCGAGTGGAGGGTTAGGGGTCAGTTCGGGAGTGTACTTATTTTTCTTACCAAAGTCGGTCAGAAGCCACCGGTCGAACCCGACCGGAGCGTTTAAGGTGATATTATCGGGAGCGCCGGACCTACAAGGAAACACATGAAACATGCAGGAGGGGGAAGTGCATGAAGCGGAGAGTTATGTGCACCGTGCGTCACCGGCCGCGCAACATCATCCCAGATTTATGATTCAATTAAACTAATAGTTTTAGCACAATAGACACCATTTCCCACACAGCCTTATGTGTGTGCTTTTGTTCTTTATATTCGCTCGATCGAGCCTGGGAGTCCTGAAGAGCGGCCTGGGGCTGATAACCGTTTATTGCTTTTTTATTTTCCTTATCGGGTGAAATTTATGACCACGTGTGCTATGGGATATTAGAAGCGTGAAGCAAAAGTGTACAACAGAACAACAACGTTTAGTGGCTGTTGAAATGGTTCCAGCTGGCGGTTTAATGTGAAAATGGCACAGCAATTCTAATTCCTGGACTCATCTCATCGAAATGTCTATATTGAGGTGCAAGATTAATTGTCTACGAAACATGAAATATGACGGGCAATTTGTTTTGGCATCATCTGTCGATAGTACTTCCCAGCAGGGTCACCACACTGATGGGTCAACTCTGATGGAAATTAAATAAAGGTACCGGAAATTAAACCTGTCACCAGCAGATAAATCATGCGAGATGCCATTGCCAGCTTTTGTTGACGAAGTTCTAGCCAAAGAATTTCCTTTCTTTCCCCATCCTGCTAACGTGTGATACCCAAAAAATATGAAATAACCAGTATACTAAAAGATTATCCGACGAACACCACCACTGATAACTGTGTACCCGCGCGCTAGTGGCTTCTATCAGGTGCAGATGCAACCACAATCGTGTCATGTGCACACGGTGAGTGCACTTGTGCATTTTTATCCGTGGTGCAATACCTATTTTGTTCTCTCTCTTTCGTTTGTGTTTTTCCACCACCATATTGGCGTCGTGGTCGATGGTGGTGGTGGTTATGGGGCAATGAAAAAAGGCAGCCTTTTCTTGACAGCATTTTTCACCCCATTGTTCTACGGCTTGGCGAGGGGATGGGCACTCATTGTTGCCCCAGCCCCCGCCCTCCCCGCTCGAGATTGCATCACCTGGAAAGTGCGGAACGTTTTGTATGTCATGGGCTCAGTTTTCTCGCGTTCATCGACCAGATGATGTTTTCATGTAATTTTGAAAAAGGCAGGCGAATGGTTCGGCAGAATGGAGAAAAATCAATTCAAGGTACACCGACGAAGGTCCTTTTGTTCATGCAAGTGATGGAAATGAGGTCCAAAGACAGATGAAAGCATGAAGCATCGATCGATTCGATCGCGTAACGAAGGAAATTGGCAATAAAGCCAACGCGGAGGATCTCATGAACTTGGTGAGGGTATGCTACTTTTCCTCAGTGTAAAATGAAGTTATTAGAACGGTCTAATACATTGAGCTAACAGACTTGGGTACATAATAACGGCAAACCTTACCCGCCTCTGGAAAATTCCATTTAAATAAAAAAAGTGGTAAAGGTAAACAACAGCTCGTTTCATGTACGTTGACGAAGTGGCAGAACGTTTGCCATTCTCGGATGAGCTGAGATCGCAAAAACCTCTGCTCCGAGGTTGAAGTGTTTTTTGCCAGTCCCTTCTTGAACGAAGTAACGACAAAGCGAAGGAAGTTCCAGCAAGCTTTTTCACGAAATTCCTTCCCACTTTTTCATGTTTTCAATCAAAAACTTTTCTTGATGACGATGAAAAGGGTGACAGCGTAAGAAAAGTGAGTGTTCCGCCGTCACTGCTACACATTCATTGTTCGTTGAGCACAAGAATTTCCGTAGGCTTCGGGAAAGTGTTTGCATACGTGGCTCAGGCCTCCTTTTTCAAAGGACTTTCTCCGGGAAAGTTGCAGCAACATCGACAAGAAAAGATCAGTGGAAGAAGGCGAAGGTACGACTAGGTAGCATGCTTCCCATGGAAAACTATGCACAACAAGGCGAGGTCGAGAAGTGCGGATGAGTGTAATTTGAATTATCCTCAGCAAAAAACCAATATTTACCCGCCGAACGGTGATGCTGGCGTAGACCCGGGATGTGAACGGTCGCGTTGAAGCTTCAGAGAGGAGCTTGACAAGATGGGCACCACTACAGAAAAGTATCACTCGGTCCCCAGATGCCGGAAGCGCATCCTTGCCACTGCAGGTACCGACATTGGTTCGCCAACCAGTCGCCAGGGCAGAGTAAATAAGACTCTGCTTCGTGTTCGTACCACAGGGCAGATGTATCGGCTAATGTCCCCGAACTGGGACACATGCTTCCATGTACAAGGAACACCCGGGATGTCCAGAACGACTCGGTGACTGATGTTGGAGCTGATGTGGAAAGCCTCAACAAGTTCGCCGTTTTGGAAAACAAACGTATTTTCCAGTGCGTGAACCCGTGTACACAAGGATTTAACGAACGTGCAATGTTCCGTGTTTTACCTGTTTGCGAATGTCACAAAACAACGTCGACCTACAGGAAACTACGACATCACACAGTTGGGCGACGGATTAGATGACTCGTTCGGTGGAGCAATTGATTCAGGTCGGTTAGCAGGTTTTTAGCATTTCCGGTGAAACGATGACGTTCAGGTTTGCCGATGCTGTCCCCTTCGATGGCGTAGAGTTTTGAGTTCACTTCGGATCGATTGGACAACGTTTAATCGATGCTATCATAAGCTTGTTTGGAAGGAGTTTCCACACCTTCATCTGTCCAGAAGCTTGGCACATGAAGTCGACCTTGTCTCGTTGGTCCTGAAGCGAGCATAATTGTTTCCGACAGAACGTTTTCATGCTGTTCTGCCGGAAAAGCAAACAGAATCCTTAAAGAGTCTTAAAGGGGACTGTTTTCTTTTCAGTTCCCATTCGCTAGTTTTTCCGCTGCTGACTCAATTATAATTAATTAATCGCTAGCCGGTCACAAATAATGGGAAGTTAACGCCGGCATTGCCGAACGGTACGCCGTAACGTAATAGCCACGGAGGAGTCGAGTGACAAACGGTGTTGGGTTGTGCCCAGGTTCCCCCGGTCGGTAACAACTACCATGCCGTGAAAATTAAGCTAATGGAGTCCCGTCCCCGTCCCCCAAAAAAGGCAAACCAAGGCGGGACACTTTTTCCGCGTGTAAATTGAGCCGTAAAAGGGACGGATTTACCCGCTTAGTGCTCGTGCAGGAACTGGAAAAGCCCCGGATAACCGCCATCTGTTTGCCGTGGCGACCGAAGACACCGATTTTACGGTGCACAACAAAATGACGCAGTTCATAAAATTTAAATGGGCTTAGGCAGGACATTCCGGGACTCCTGCCGGGCGCGAGTTGCTCACCGTGTTCAATTTGCGGCCGTTGCTCCGCCAATGGAAAGCACGATGCGATGGAAAAAGTAACACCGGATCGGAATGACTCCACTGCTCCCTCTTTCTCTCTTGCTGACAATAGGAAACACACTTGCAGTCAGGACGAAAATCGGCCAGGGATTTACATTTTATTTCAATTTCAATGATTTCAGTCCAGAAATGCGTTCCAGTGTTTCAGGCTCCGGCGAACGTTAACGGCACTGGATATTCATTACAGTCAGCGCCAAAATTTATTGGAATATTATGCATAATTCTACCCACGCCATATGTCCATTACTGAGGAACCTTCTCCGCCGCTTTGGATGGTGTGTTTGTTGGAAATTTATGTATATGCCAACGCCGAAAAAATAGCGGAAGCACAAGCTAGAAGGATGATACCCGGGAAAACACAATCAACAGCAACAACAGTGACCCCGGGGAGGGAATTGGAGCGATGGCAAAAAATATAATGGCGTGCGAATGAAAAATGCCTCCGTCACAACAATCTTGACGGATGTAAAACGCGGCCAAAGATGACATCGTTCAGCTTCGGTTTGGCCATTCGCGCGGAAATGTTAAATGTGTCAGCATGAATAAGGATCACGATTTGACAAAGGGAACTTCATGACCTGCAGGTGACGCCCAAACCGGCGCCACACATATCAACAAGCAGGAAGAAACATTTCGCGCGAAACATCTTGGCGAAGTTGAATTTTCGAACATACCCAAGACAAGGGGAACCTCTGTGAAAGCGTTGTACAAAACCCCGTCAACGTTACACAGCTGATGCGAACGAACTGTTTTCCCGACCGCGAGCGTGCAGTAACGTTTTGCACGGGCGGAGATTCACCGTTCAGATTAGGAAAATGAAAATCGGTTGTACTTACGGCGGCGAAAGCGAAAAAACAAAATGGTAACACCAGAGCCAGAGTTAAATACACGCGTGCGCGACTTAAATGCGTCAATTAAATTGAGCCATAATCCTCGCCAATCGTGTTTCGCAATTTATTACCGAGCGACCGGTGTTCGTTCGCATTCGGTTTTCGTAGGGTTTAGTGTGTAGTAGAAAGGTGTGGCCGTGCAAATAATTGGATGGAAATATTTCGGCTGGTGACAATGATCCCCATTTAATGGTTGGGCTGTTTTTCACGCCAGCAATTTAAATGTGTCTTTCCATTTGGAAGATCTTCTGTCGCCAATTGAGTTAGAAAGTGACGAGAGTAAAAGTTATTACTTGATGTGATTTTGATAAAGTTACGTAGCCTCATACCTTCTGTTACCTTCTGTTACCTCACACCTAACACGACTAGGAAGAAGATAGTTCTATAAATTTAGTTATACCTGAGAAAGTAACAGACTTTTCAACGGCTTAGAAAGCCGATGAAATATTTATCGGATGATGAGCGGTCCGGAAATGGACACTTTTAAGCTTCGCTACCTAACGAACACACCCTGATACACTTTAGTTACAGTCCGTAAATCAGGCACAGTGTTTTTTTAAAACAACCCCGTTACCATGCGGCACTGCTGTGTGCCTACGATTTTCACAATAACGTGTGGAAAAGGAAAGAGTAATAATTCATCTATCCTAGCGGACGGTACCAACACACCACACCCTTCGCTCCCCGGTTAATAGTTTCCGTTCGTAATTGTTTCGATGCAGGCACGATCATCCGGCCATCCATCCATCACCTATCACCAAACAACATGATCACCGCGGTGATGTGATAGGAAAACGCTAGCAAAAAACGAAACCCACCAACTCATCAGCTGTGCATGTTTTTAAGGCGGGAATTAGCGATGTTTATGAGCGCCCTTTTCGTTTTCATTAGTTTGGCGCTTCGGCTTCACGCGCATGATTTCTGCGTGCTGCTGCATATTCAGGGAAGGCGCGTTTTTTGTTGCTTCGTGCATCTGTTCCGAACAGTAACTTCTTCCGCTCGCAGGAGGAATAATGCTTTCACTTTCGGCGGCACTGAGGCGTGATGCGATGGCCGTGCCTTATTGTTTTAAACGGGCCGTTGTTTTTTGCCACTTCTTCTTCTATTTCTGAGGCATAGACTTGCAGTAACGTTACTCTCCACGTGTTTGGTTCCGCTGTCATATTTCACCATATGATTTACGCGATCGGTATCGCTAGTGAATGATCCGGGAGAGAAATAAACCGAACACGTTTGATAGCTGGTTGAAAGTTGATGAATTCCGTTTCAAGTTTAGCACGTTGCCTCGTGAAGGCCCAGAACGAAACGAGATGGAGCGAGAGTAGGGAATGAAAACCCAGAGCAATATTTTATTTAAAGTATCTATGGATTGTTAAACGCATGAGCAAAAAAGTTTTCTACAAACGAAGACTCTTTGCTATGTTTCTTTTTTAAGGCAAACACCTTAAAGTTGGTCACGGACAATTCAAATGACACTACCATTTGTAGGAAATTTATTTTAATTTGGAAAATTCCACGTTTCGCTGTAATTTGTGTCCTTGTGACTTATCGTCCCTTGCCGGGAGGACCACGCTGATCTTTAAATATTGTCTCCATTTCACCCCTCAACACCATCGGGTGAATGATAGGCCGTTCGCGAGTGGCTGGCTCAGAACAATGCGGCCACTAATCATGGCACCCCGGACAAATGGAAAGGAAAATTCGTTTTACAAAAAAGGCCACTAAAGTAGAAGTAATAGAAAAAGCCTTGTAAAGGCAAGGCTGACATAAAATCAGGAAAGCAGCGAAAAAATAAATCCTCCATTTTTCATAGCTGCAAGCGGCAACAACTTCGGTCGGTTTCGCTGGAAAAACCCCGGCACCGCGGCTGCCTCTTTCGGGGTTCGGAGGGACAAGAGGAAAAATTATAGCGAAGCATAATTTTTGCGTTACAGCTTGCGAGCTCGAGAGCGCTAATTAAAGAGAAGTATCAAAGGCAGAGGTCGTTGAATGGAAAATGCGGAACGGAAACGGGCTTTCATTCTGCAGACTCCCGGGCAACAGCAACGTTAATCCTTGATCCCATTTTTCGAAGGCGTTCAAGTAAACACTCCCAGAAGTGTACCATCTTGACCTGCCGGGGTAAAATAGCGAGCCGGCAGAAACTTCCAATCAGGAAAGCTCCACAACTTCTTTAAATTAATCCTATTCCATTTACGAAGTGATTATAATTTGTCACACGGTTCTGAAAATAAAAACTCAGATTTGTTGTGAGTGGAAGTGGGACATAAGCGGTACTTTCCTTTCGAATGTCTTCAATAACCTTGTTTATTTTCCCACAGTTGAAAATGTTTTACATTGGCACGTGAGACTAATTAAATTCTCTGAAAAATCATCTGAAAAACAACAATCAAATTAACAAGATGCGGAAGAAAACATACTTAGAAAGAAAGTAACGAGCAAACTAGTATTGCTCCAATTGAAACCCACCACTTTGCAAATTCTGTCTTCCGACACAAGAGCAAAGTCTTGTTTCATTCCTTAACAGAAAGGAATGAACGCTGAAACAAACGAGTGCTGGCGGAAAGGGAATGGATGGGAAAAACTTTTGGGACTACTACCCAAGAAACTATGCGCCATTCAAACTCCAACAACGTGTTGGACCCACTCAAAAGGGCTGGCCAATCTCTTGCAACCCGGAAGAAAGTGAACCATATAAATTTGTCCGAAAAAGGGTCATTAGAAAAAAAGTTACAAGTTAGCCGTTTGCGAAGGGAAAGGCCAAATGAACCCTTAGGTACGGCGTTTTCCTTCCGCCCTGCCAGTAAGCGAGATTCTTGCGTGACTTGAGCACTATCGTGCAATTTTTCCTTGCGCCGTAACGACAAGGCACCATCTTACCTTCGGCCCAAAACGAAAAAGGAACCCCGAAATATGAAAGATCCTTCCAATGTGTAAGTGTATGTGTGTGTATGTGTGCGTGTGGGTGCACCGATTTCGAGCTAATGGTTGCTCATCCATCAACCACACGACGTCCGGGAAGGGCTTTGCACTGCTTTCTGTACGGAAGTACGGAAGCGACCGGAACCGGGGGTTGGGTTCGTGCGTGTCATTACATTGGTGATGATAAATGGCGAAAAGTATTGGATATTGTTATGATACAGTCGTTTCCCGGTAAGCTTCGCACATTCAATCAACTCGCAACTAATTCACTTTCGTAATTTTGGTGAAGCTTTTGTGGGGCAAACATTTTTCAGCTTGTAATTTTCATCTAACGAGAGAGGAAAAATCAGTGCGTGTGGAAAAGCGAGCTGAACAGCGCTGTTGATGTTGTTGCATGTCGGACGATAATTTCGTAAATTTTGATTTTGGAATTTGGATGACATCACCGTCAACACCGAGCACGCATGAAACGCCAATCAGCGGTGACGATAATTGCCCGAAGTGATGTAAACGTCAAGACGCCACCATCGTCGAAATAAGATTATGCTCAACGGAGCTGCTGCGAGCTGGGAAATTAAAAGGCGCCCAAGGTGGCGTACGTTGGCGCGATCGATTTCATTGCCATTTCATAATGCACCGCTGGCCATCAGATCTGGTAAGGGATGGCCTTCCGATGGTACACCTGTGGCTTGGGTTTGGAACCATCGATTTCTGTTATCGGATGCTGTTTCAACGCGAATTGGGTGATTTTGGGAATTTTTTTTAACAGCTAAAATATAATAAAACTATGGTTATAAATTAATAAATAAAATAAAATTTTAAGCTAAACATATTCCAAACCACTGGATTCCCATACAGCATGAATACATTTTCAACCATTGAAAGGCAAACCAAACATCCTTTCTAAGCGGATATCTTCGTCCCCGAAAATAATTAGCACCTAATTTACGGAGGTCAAGAAAGGGAAGAGCAAAACAACAAACCCCTGATTGATGACCTAACGAGCGCAGGCGTTTTTACAACCTCCTCCATTCATTTCGGCTTGGCCATCGATTGAAGCAACGATGACCTTCCCTTGCTTCGTAACATTCGGGCTGCCAATAAGCTGATTTATGTTACCGAGAAAGAAAGAAAGAAAAAAACAAACCCCAAACACCTTTCCCCCATTGATGAAATCGATCGATTGAAAATCAGATTTGCAGATTGATCATTGGCGAGGGGGAAAGGAAAAACATCGTTGCAGAAAATTGATCTCGGGGAGGTTGGGTGCTTTTGTTTTTCCATTTGGTTTTATTCTTTTTCAATTCGTACGACGACGATTGTGTGGCGCGCATAAGCAATCGACATTTTTACGATGGATTGCAAAAATTTTATGCGCTGCGATTTCCATTTTGCGTTCGGTAGGGGGTGAGGAAAAAACGGAGGGGGGATCTCACTTTTGGGTCGTAGTTTAAGAAAACATTAAGTCATCGTTGAAAGACGCATAAAGTTATCTTTATTTAAATTGATACTTCAAAACTCAAGCGTTTGAAATATTTTATACAAAAAAGTCATAACCTTATCGAGCATCTTCAGTAACGTATTTACTTACTTTCCACATAAATAAAATGCCAAATGAAGCAAACTAAAATTTCCTGAACCACGTAGTTCATGAAAATACGACCACGAATGTTTCCCCACCAAGTAACGACCATCGTAAGGCAAGATGAAATATTATTGAACTTCCGTGGATGCAACGAAGCGCCATTCGTTAAACAGCGCCCCGAATCTCCAGTGCTGCATATCTATGCCGAGTTGCCTGCATTCCCTGGCAGCAAAAGCGTCACCCATATTTTATGCAACTTTTCCTTTCTGCCCCCCTCCTTGGGCATTACACATTCTAGTAAATGGCCGCAACGAGGAGCTACAAAAAAAGGGGGTGTTGGTGAGAAACGGGGTGGAATAAAATGCACGAAACATACACATAAACATCCTCCGAAAAAAAAGGCAAACCATCCTCCTCTACGATGTTGATGGTGGTGATGATTTGACCGAGCTAAAAAGCGCACCTCGCTCGAAATAGAACAATAACGAACGAGAAATGCGATCACTTCCAAAGTGGTGGTGGCCATCTCTTCCCCTCCCACTTCCTTGCTTCGCTCTTAATCATCACCCTTACCCCACCGCCGGGCGCAGGCTGTTTATAAATTATTCAACATCTAATTAAAACCAGCGAGCCCTTAATTACTGCCGTGCCGTGTTTGTAATGGCGCTAGTGGTTGAGAGATGCTTTTCCTTTTAGATATCGCGTATACGAGGTTCTCCGAATCCGTTCGCTGACCGGCTGACGGTACGGTACAGGAGGTAGGAGTCAAAAGAAAAAATAAAAATCCAGGACCGGCAGGATCCCTGATGTGGATGGTGTGCGGTAACTATTTGACTACCACTGTTACCCCCTCAGCATGCCGCTGCGGTTTGGATGCAAAAAGAAGGTCCCCCTCGTACGCTTCGATGCATTAAATATGAGTCATTCGTCCCGCGGTTCGATGGTTCACAGCGGCTCTCCAAGTCCGCGGAAAGCTGCATGCTTTTTCCGACTGCTTTGCGACTGTGGTCGTGAACAGAGCTTGCGCTTGAAAGCCACCTGGACATGCGACGTGCTTAACGACGGAACCTGGGACACTGCTCCAATACAGTTACACCAGGAATATTGCAGGGGAGGTTGATCCGCACAGCATGCAAACCGGAAGTGTTCCACAAATGGCCTCTATACAGGCCATTCGTGTTGTTTTAGGGGTGACGCGACGGCGGCGGTGGCGACATTCACCACTATTAAACACTCTGCTCCAGTGTCAAGTTCACGGTCTGGTGATTCTTTTCAAAGCGCGCCCCCATCGCTCAGTTCATAAGAGATTCCCATACCCCGGGGTGGGAGAATAGGAATGAAAAACCTCGATCGGGTCCACGAGAACCTCGATCTTTGCAGCGCGGTTCAGAGGTATTGATCTCGAGTGCTTGTTTTTCGTGTCCTATCTCCTCATAGCATGACGAAGCGTTTGTTTTGCGCGCCAGATTGATATTTCCCCGCGGAAGCAACTCATATAACCGAGTCATACAACAGCCTTATCGCTTGCACAAACACGGTGGGAAACTTGACGGCCGGATATGCGCGCAACCGGCGGTTTTTATCGCCCCGTCCAGAGACCTTGGCCGAACCATTAATTGGACCATCGGGGGTTTGCCCTAACGCGGGGGAGGAACAAACCAATCTCTCTCTTTCCCCCTCATTAGAGACGACAGCAAGCCAAAGGTAGAGCGACTTGGCGACGTGACACATCTCTAGCGATGCATACGGAATGGCCAATAATTACTCCGACGCGAACATCCGTCGGTTGGCGGATAAGATTCCGGCGAAGATAAGCGCACACGAATCGGGTGTTTGTGGCCTACAACTCTTCCTTTCCTCGTTTTTCTTTTGCAGCTCGTGTGACTAACTGCTGGCACTATGTGAAGGTTAGCAGCAATTTCAAAAAGGAAAAAACAATCATTAGTTTTCGTTTCTGTACGATGAGCCACAGATTTGGCGGCGTGAAAACTTCGTTTACGCGATAAGATCTCTCCCATTGAGCGGATCATCATAATAAAGCGCATTAAAAAGTCGTAAGAGAGCTTTCGAGTGTTCTCCGGCCGGCACACAATTTCCGTTACGACGCTTTTAATTCTTTGCGCCTTCGGTGAGTTGACCGAGCGTTACGATTTCATTATCCTCTAATTAAAAATCATTTGCCAGTTTGATCGCGCGCCAGTTTAACGTTTATTTCCCCCAAAAAATGGAACATTATAAATACAGCAATGGAGGGAAAATGTGATTGAGCTTTCGTCCTTCGCTTCCCCGTAAAACTCGTTAGCAGTTAGAACGATGATGAGTTTATAAACCGAAATTTATAAGATTAGAACACACCGCGGCGGTTGCAATCGCAATAATCATCACATCGTTCGAGATATAACCGCTTTTCACAGTTTTTCCACCGCGAGATGGCGTCGTCGTTCGCGTGCGGATCTCGCCTTCTGCCCCGACAATCCGACATCCGAGAATTACGGTTTGTGTGTGTGTGTGCCTCCGCGCGGCCATCATAACATTCGGTATCATCTTCACTGGGGCGACAATAAAAATTGTCATAAAATCTCGTTCCCGCCCGGCGCCAAAATGCTCGCTGCGAAAATCGCTTCCGCTGCGGGACTGATGCGCCATTGCAATCGTTCCCCCAAAAAAGAAATGGGTGACCCGCACACACAAACACACAGCACATACTGTGGGAAAACAGCCCTTCCTCGGACGTCGGGAAAAGTTGGCAGCGGTGGTAGAAGATGGAATGCTCGGACGAGCGAAAGAAATGGAACCGGCCGAAGTCCGTAGCATTTTCGAAACGCGAACGCCCCGAACGGGACAGAAAAGGGAGACATTCTGCTACGTTAGAAGCACTTGGAAAAACAAGGGCGGTACTGAATTTTCTTTTGTGTTTTTTTTAACTGCATTTCCGGTGGCTCTTCGGAATGCTCTCTTTTAAAATGCACTTCACCCAATTTATCCATGTTTGTGTGTAATATTGTTTTACGCCGCACTGGTTTATGGCATACTCTGGATGGCTAGAACAATAGGCGGACATCTTTTTCTCGCAATACATCCACCAGTTTAGTTTGGTTTTCATGTTAGAAAATAATATTACCAAACATTGCCAGCGCCAGTTTCCGTCGTTTTCCCCCTCAGGGAAAAGGGATTGTGACCGAATGGGATTTCCAACTACAACTAGGACGACAGGGCATGCCGCTGCTGGTCAACAACAACATAACACACAATAATAATAATGATAATAGAGAGATGAAGTGGTACCGGGAAGCTGACGAGCGGGTTGTGGTTAACCGGCCACAAGAGATTTTCCTGTTAGTCGTCGTCGTCGCCCCTTCCCGTCTCCAATGGGGACACCCCGACCACCCTGATGTGTTTCGGTCGACAAACGGGGATCGGTGTACAAGCGATTGAATTAAATTAAACTTGCATACCATTTTTGTCACCGATTGCCGTTCGGTCCCGGTGCATTCGGGGTTGCACTTGCTTCTACATATATTTACGTTTTATTTTCATTTTCCGCACAACTCGTCATCGCTTTGCGAACCGGCGCCACATTTGGCCGGGGGGAAACGCTGGGTTGGAGTTGGTGGTGATGGCGCAGATTTGATATACTGCAGCGGTAGCATCCTGCAATGTTCTGCGGCAAACCGGTTTGAAACAGCGTTTGCATATTGTTCACTCGGAGCACTCTGCACATTTTCTAACCGTAGAAAGGCAATCATAGGGACTTTCCGGGGGTTGTGTTGTTTGAGAGGTTTTCAGAATTTGATATTAATTGTTTATCTTTTTCATAATATTAAACAAATTCGAAAAGTTTGTAGATATTTAAGTAAACTAATCTACATCCAGGGTGTTTGAAAATTATAGAATTGAAAGAAACATTGAACAAAAATTCTATAACATAGTTTCAAAGCAATAAGCTAACGTATATCCCGAAGACAAAAATATATATCTTCAAACAAACTTATCACTCCGCGTCGCTATAAGAGATTTAATTATTCTGCATCGTAACCCCTTGGTCTGATTTAATATGATGCCAGGACGTGGATCGATTGTCTGTTGTTTTTGCAAGAGCTTTTATGATTGCAGATGCACTCTTCTCTGCAGGAGAGACCACCCGTTCGTTCACCAGCGATGACAAGTACTATTGACAGATCGCAACGCCGTCATACTACGAAATCTTACGAAAAGCAGCACATCTTCTTTCCTGCACTGGAGTGGAGGAGTACGGCACCAGAACGAAGTCATTATTTTCAAGACGGACAAAAAAACTACACATCTTACTTTAGCTACCATGTAACGTATGCATTAAAAAAAATAGACAAATTTTCATCGACGATAAGAAAAAGTTAACCAAGCTAATTGAATGAAGTAAATTTTATTGTAAAGTTACATCACTTAAGTACTTAAAAAAAATATTTTGACGGCCAGTAAGGCGGCCATACGGTACTTGGCCGAAACTTTAGCCATAGCCGACAAAACTAATCGTGTAAGGATGTTTTTCAGTAGTTGTGTGGCCTACATGACCCCTTGCTGCTCCACTTGGGTTTTAAATTGTTGGAATAGATCCTACGTTAAAGATTTATCAAGGTTTTATCAGTTGGAAGTGGTTGAGGGACGTAGATAGGGTTATTAGTCCTGGAATCGATTATGATATTTGACCGAATTTTGTGATTTTCCGAGCACATATCTTACAGGAGCTTCGAGCCGGTTTGTTTAAGGGACTGGCCTCGATCGCATCATCTGTATAACAATCTCCATCTTTTCTAAGTTTTTCTTAACTATTTGGCCGGTTGAAGCTATATTTTGATCCAAAAAACGGAATGATTAGACCATTTTTCGTTATGCCTGTCGTAACGGCCTCTGTTGTCATTTGGGGTCTCGCAGCACAGTCAGGTGCCGGACCAAGGCTTCCAAATGATTTCTCAACCTGTCTCCATAAGTGACAAAATAGTTAAAAATTTATATCAGCTGAATTCGGTGGACAAGAAATGTCTAACAAAATCAAACAAGTTCGTTCCGCTATAATGCTGAAAGTTTTTACACGTTATCAAACGAAGACGGTTTGCTGTTTTGGCCACCGCGGATTCAATTTTAATGATAAAGTTCTGAAACATGTTCTGAATTTAAAAGAAATGCTACTCTTTATGTTACATTCAACTGGAAGTTGCTAGCGTTTTCCGTTTTTGCAGGAAAAATCGTTAAAATTTGTCTATTTTTTTTAATGCATACGTTATATAGTTACCCTTGAACGAAACCCCTTCTTGACTTTGCTTGACGCTGCTGGGAAGTAACAAACACGGGCGGGGAAACCGAGCACGACGCCGATAGATTACCATAATCTTCCGAGGTTGTAAACATTTGCTTTCTGATAGCAGACGCGTCTTCAGTGCGGCAACTGGCGCAAAATAAATATGCTTGTGCGCAAGTGTAGACACGTCCCCGGACTGGCGCAATGTATTCAATGTTCAAATTAGAGTGTGTAAAATGTAGTCAGCAGCATCCAATGGTGCAGATAGTGGTGTTTCAATTATAATTAGAAATCGGAAGGAGAATAACGACAACCGTTTCAATGATTTGTTTTTATAAACTAAACATGATTTTCTAAATTAAAACATCTACTCAAACTATGAAAAGTGGTTGCACTTAATGGCAAGGAGAGCAATCAAAACAAGTACCAAAGCCGCTAAGCATGTTCGAGGCGACGTTTGGGTGAAAAATTGGCTTTCATTCGAACGAACACGAATACAGAAGGAAATCATGTTCCGAGCGAAAAAGGCTTTAACTTCAAATTGATTTTAACGACATTTTAAGAGCCCCGAGCAGGTCGTCGTAGAAAAAGCGTGTTCTTGCCTATTTTTGCCCCACTCTAAAAAAAAACACACACACACAAAATCGAACCGAACCTATGGTTTTCCCTCTATCATTCTCTCCGGCCCCAACATTGCCCCTTCCGGTAATACATGTCTCGTATGCTTGGCTCTTTCTCCCGCCACCGTTCGTATTTTATGCCTTCCCTCCACCCAAAAAAGAAAATCAAAAACGACCGAGTTGAAGAATGTCGTAAACTTGTGCAGTCCTCTTTTCCGGTTTGGCAAAAAGAACCCGGGTGTACTTTGTGGCGTTTGTTTTTTGGCTGTGTTCGTTTATTTTTGGCTGCTGCCGACGAACCACATCGGCATGACGCTCGTTGAGCGCTGGTCTTTCGCTCGTTTTCCATTTCGAAGGAAAAGGATCGATTTTCCACCTCTCCCCCCACCACCATCATCGCCTTATGCTCGTGCAACGGAAAATGAGCTTTTCTTTCCGCTTGATCTAGCTTCTGCAAAATGTTCCTCCTACCTAAGACACCATATCGCATCGGGCCAACGGAATACACATAAACCTACTAGCACCGAGGGTAGGAGCTTCTTGGGTCACGTGACGTGACTCGAGCAGCATCTTGCCAGCTAAAACAAGAGAGCCGTCCGCCCGCCGCAGTGTGAAGAAAAGTTACTTCGTAGATTTACGTTTCGCAATCGGTCCACATGACATAGCACCCAAGTGGAAGTTTTCGCCGGTGGTGGAGATCTTCTCCGAGCAGGCGGGTGAGGGGTGATGTGACGGTATGCCATATATGATGGTATTAGATGTTTATCGGAGTGTTCCGTACGCGGTGGGAAGCGTGGCACTGAACGGGTGATCAAACATCCGAGAAGTTGTATAGAGGAAAACAAACTAGATAAGAGGTTGTTTTCAAGACTGATTGATTTACATAGAACCGTAGATTTTCAGGTAAAGATAAGCAGCTTGAGGAAACCATGGTGGAAGTGTTATTGAAATTTATGGGAAATTGACAAACATAATCAATTGTTGAAGTTAGAGTTTGACAAGATGGTTTTATTAGCAAAATGGGACATGTTTTGAGTGTTGATAAATTTTACTAGTTGAATGATAAAAAAAGAGAATCAGCATTGCGTTTTGGTAAGCACTAACTCTCAATAATCATGTTTCTTAACGTAATAGCACAAAGGAAGCCGTATGTCATGCCACAACCGATCATTATTCAAAAATAACCGAACATGGCAATAGTTGGCCACATTTTGACGTTCTTTATTATTTTCCTAACGAATTAGAAATAACAATTGCCTGCGCTAGCGGAACACCGTTTACGCTCACACACTTGCGATCGGTGCGTATTCGTCGATCTAACCTTCCCCTTGCTATCTAACGTTCTGGAACCGGCGAGGGTGAAACGATTCCCCCAGCGTGCGAGGGTTGTTGAAAGGGTGGTTCCAACGGAAACGACACCTGACCGCCACCACCTGACGGACGTTGTTGCGTCCGTTTGCGGTCTTTGTGTGTGTTTGTTTGTGGAAACTAACCGTAAGAGAGAGGATAAAACGAAACGACTTAAATGTCCCTCGTTTCGAAATAGTAAGCTTCGGGTTTTCGATGAGATATGTTTGAAAAAAATTTACATTAAAGCTTTGGTCTATAGTCTATAGCTTCAACGATTGGAATCGAATAATCCATCAGTTTACACAACGCAAACCTGACATTGAGACTGTATCAGAGTAATACATAAATTTTTGACAAATATAGTAATAAAAACCACATAACTGAACCGTTAACGAAACGATCGAAATCCAACGTCCATTTAAAAATGTAGAAAAGTCTACTTTTCGAAAAAATAATAAACTTTGAATGACGTTGATCTCACTCGTGCTCGTTATTCATCTCTGTCACCATCTTTTCAATTTGCACGTACGCGATACACCGCTAGGGGTGGTGGAAAATTATTACCTTCCACACACAGACAACAGGCGAGCGATCCGAGCGCCGCGAGAAAAAAAGGGCAAGCGAGAGACCTTACCTTAAACGAGACTATCAAAAAATCACCCCTCTAGGCGCCGGTCCGTGCGCACGAGCGAAACGGCCATCTGTGGTCCCGGGACCGAGGGGGGGAGGCGTTTGGCGCCGGCGGTGGAGCGGACCTTAAGCTGCGCCAGTGGAACGTGGGCGCCGTCAGTACCGGATCAGCATTGCGCGGCAGCGGACCTACGCAGAGGACGCGCGCATCCAACAAGTTCGGGGGTTCGTCGCGTGTTGGAAAAACGACGCTGAGTTGAGGTTGGACGATTTTTCGTTCGCGGAAAAGCGCCCATAGAAGGATTTACCCGTTGTGCAACCGAAAGTGAATTAGATTGTATAGCTCGCGTTAATTAACCGGTGCATTTAGCTGTGGCTTATCATAAGCAGCAGCTTGTCGTAGCGTATTGTTGGGAAAACTTATTCCATATCCGACAAATCAAACAAAAAACATACAGAAGAAAGGGTGACGTTCTGGAAGGAAACAGGCGGTGGAAAGCCGACAAGCGTAAAGCCCTGTTTGTGAAAGTGAGTATAAGTGCCAGCAAGTGAGTTAGTTTTTGCGAAATAGGAAAATTAGCAATTATTAGCCACACATTTAGCATACAAAAAGTAATGAAACACGAGCGAGGTATCGGGAAGTATGAAAAAAAAAAAAATGGGGGAAAACACGATTGAGATGTTGTAGGAAAAGCGTGTGTCCTGTGGTTTTTATGTTTCGATTTTGTGTGTGTGTGTCCAACTCCACTATGTGTACGACGTCGTGCCCGTTGTCAGCGTAGAGGATGATGATGACCACCGGCAGCAGCTACTTCATAGCCCTTCGCAAGCCGAAACATGGCCCGCATGGAACGTGTGCGCAATGCGCAACGGTGAAAACGGCCACGGGAGGAAGTGCATTGCTCCGGTGCATCCGTGCGTGAAAATACATACACACAGGCGGCCCGCTTATTTTTTTTTCGAAACGGTGAACAAGTGAAGTCAACTCCGCCGACCGACGCAGCGGTGCGAGTTTAAAAGCAAAAATGCAAACGCAATCCCCCGAAAGGGTTTTTGTGTTGGGCAGCGGAAAACACAAAAAAAATTAACAAAGAAATAAAGTACAGGAACCAAGTTTTCACGCAAGTGAGTGAAAGGCTGCCGCGATTCTCTTTCTTCCGGCGAAGGGCGAAACAAAAAAGAAGAAAAAGATTCGCCTTAACCAATTTGTCCGAAGCCGACATTTCGATGGACCATCGAGTGGATGTAGTGCGATCTCGTAGTGAATCGTTATATAGGGAGCCTTACACACACGCACACTTGGTGCATCGCGTGCACTAAGGGACGACTAGCGGTCCTAAGTTTGATTTTGCCACCCATTTTAACATTTCCTGCAACACAAAGCCCTTTGGCCTTTCCCCCTGAAATGTTGGCCAGCGCCTTCGTCGCCGAAAAACCGTACGGTTCACCGCTTTTCTTTTCCACAGAGAAAAAATTCCGCTGGAAAAGCTGCGTCGTCTCGAAACATAAAGGAATTCTTTCGCCCATTCACCGGACGATAGGGTGGGAAATTTGTTCAAGTGAACTGAAAAACAGAAGGATGGAACACGAAAATCGATGCAATGCTGAGCTTGCTTTTAATTGTAATGCACTCTCTCTAACGACTCCAGTGGCGTGGTATGGTGGAAAACTCCTTGTAGCCCACGTGATTTTGTGGTGAACATATGGAAGCATTTTAATTAGTCCTCGATGCTGCACCCTACATTGGTTTTTATTTAAAATTTTATGCGGTGCACTCGAACAATGTGCATGAACCGAACCCCGGAGCAACTCGAATTCAAATAACTTCATTAATTAAAACAGTTCCTCGCATAGAACCACATCTCCGTGCAGGCGTTGGAGTTTTTCAAAAAAATAGTTCCTATCACTCGAACACGTTCATTACAATTCTAGTGGAAATAAATGAATTTTATTTTTTTGCGATACAACCTCCAGCCTGGGAAAAAAATAATCAATGAGTCACGTGTAAACATGATCATCACCGGGTTAAAAATGTTGTAAAAAACAGAAAACACAGATCATGGTCACGGTTCCGCCGATGGAACTGCATTGAAACCGCATCGCACGAATGGCAATCATGGCAACATCAATTTCTACCTTGTGCCTTCCAATGGTGGAGGATTTCGCGACGTAAAACATTGAGACAGCGGCACAAATGGAAAAGAAAAAATAAAAATAAAACGAACACCACCAAAAGCACCCGCTAGCTGTCATTATTAGAAGAGGCGACATGGCATGGCGATCGTGGAAAAAATACACCACCACCCAAACCGGTAGTAATTGGTCTCGCACTGGGGGAACGATGCCATCGAATACCGACCAATTCGAATACGCCGTGTGAAAGCAGTCAGAATGGAGAACGCACATTCAACAGCAGCATTCGGACAGAACGCAAGGAAAAGCGAGCAAAAAATAACGTAACCTAGGTTGGTGCGGTAATTAACGAACTTTTCCCGCGAGTTTCGTTTTTCCAACCCCCCGTGTTAAGGGAGGTGGAGACTTTTGCAAACAACACCACCACAACATACAAGCGTCGTGCACGCGCGTTCTGTTGCACCTGCTGAGTAAACCACCTTTCCGCTGAATAAGCTTTTCCTCCGTTCCTCCGCTGAGTGTCCCTTCTTTTCCACTCAGTCCACCAAATTTACCCAGCATTTGGTAAAAGCCATGGTGACGCCGGTTTTAACGGTCGACTGGTCCACTGTGGTTTTTCTCTCTTCGAACCGTCGATGCAGATTTTCGTTTCGTCGTTTCGGGGGTTTTTGGGCCACTTCAATATTTGTTTACGGAGGTTCCTTTGGTAAGCGCTTTCCCGTGCACTTTTTCACGGGAGTCCGCAAGGTCAGGCCACCGCGGGCCCAAGGGCTTACTAAAGCCAGCTACTAGAGCTCGCGGGGAGATTGGGTAAAATTGTGCGCACCCACAATTTCCAATGCCATGGCGGCAGCAAACCGCGAACGCGTGGCCCATAGAATGGCAAAGCAACCAAGCAACCAACCGACCGGCGCTTTCGCACCGTTGGGTGGAGAGTTAAATCCATCCAGTGCAAAATAATTGGGCGCGAACGGCACCGGCAAACCGTGACGACCGGCCACCACCGACCAACCGAAGCTCAAAAAACCGTATAAACCGTTCGATTGAAAAACTGTAGCGGATTTGGTGGTGCTGTTAGCTTTCCAGTCCCGTTTCCCTGGGTGGGAATGGGTGACGGTTTGTTGTGGTTGGTGCAGTTTTGTTTATTGATAGGAGAAACAAAAAACGGGGCTCCCTCTAATTTATGGATTTCCAGTTGCATCATCCAGCGTGAACGGATTTTGGGGCTTAGGTATCGATCGGTGCTGGATATGGTCTATGGAGCCGGTGCAACCGGTTGGTAAATTGAATGTGATTTTGAAATTCTAAATCAATATTCAATTTAAACCACATCAAATAAGCGTGACCCAAGTCAAGCGGATAACCGCTTTCAAATGGTAATTAATTTTCGCACGAACCCGATGCAATAACAATTGAAATCTCGTTACAGAAGGGACGCATAGGTGTTTATCTATGCGTGGAATTTAAAACTCCCTACAACCACCATTGGTTAGTGAGAGCACGCCACGCTGGAAGTCGTGCGTTCGAATCTCGGGTAATTGTTGACTATCGATCTAGAATATACCGTCCTTCAAATAGGTCACAGTAACTCTCCTCTTCTTAGAGCCCAAGCCAAGTTCGACCTAGGAACGATGTCGTCGTTCCATGTCGTGCAATTGTTGTCTCATTGCGGATCAACAACACAACCTTCAATTATAGTTGCGAGACTTAAACGCGTCTTCTCGAAAACTGTCATGATAACCTTACTAATGGCCGATCGACAGCGAAAATCTCCCCCCTCTCAGCCCCAGTGTTTTTCATGATTGTGCATGTTTTGCCCGAGTAACGTGTCCGGTTCTCGAAGACGACTGGGGACGGGTAAAGAACAAGACTCTCTCGGTCAGGTTTCGTGCGAAAGTGTGCAATCACGTTTTGCCGTTTGGACAATTTTGACGTGCCCTGGTTGCGCTATCAGTACCTTTTTAACGTTTCGTTTGCTTCCTTACGGTTCCCGCGTCATGGTATGGGGGTTATGAGCACGTCCTTTGGACAGAGGAGCACACCGTTTTTGACGGTTGCCGCGCCGAGCCAACCACCTGACCTCATGACTGGGGGTATAAAGTGCGAGGAAAAGCATATTTGTTGCACAATTCGTCTTGTTGATCCGACTTTAGTGTCTACACGTATACGGCACGTATACGGAACTAACAACAGGCCAAGGAAGAAGATTTAGAACTATAAAACGATCCAAAAAAAATGTAGCACAAAACCGATTAGCAAGGCATTAGAGTTAAGTGTCTTATGACATATTCGGCACATATCGGCGTGAGCTAGAATGCTTCCTTAAAATAGCATTTTAATTACATATGAGCGAAGGATAGAAGGAAACATAACCCAACCTCACATGTTTCAAAGCAAGTCTATTCTCATCAATCAACAACATTGTCGAGAAAAAGTAAACCAAATACTTTTCAATTTCCTGTCTAATCCTATCTATGACATCGAACCGTGGAAACCCCGTAACAGATCGCAAGCCTCACTTTTTCTGTGTCACTGGTGTACTTTACCCTACATTCTCACATCCGTTGAGACGTACGACCCGAGCGCGACTCAATTTCAAGTAAATTACCATAAAAACGTGACCATCCACGGCGGCAATTCGAACCGTTTGAAAAATGGGTTCCAAGAAACGTGCAAAAGCAACGAAAAAAGAAAAACACAAGAATTCATTAACATTTCATCTCCGGCCACGCCGGGTACGGTTGCACACAGGTGTCATGTAAACGGTGCCCTCTAGAAGTTAATGAAACGACACCTGAAATGAGACGTTTTTCCTCTGGCCCTCAATAATTGACGCAAAGCGGGATAAACTCGGGGAGAAAAAGCCGCATCAGCCATTCGATGCCGCTGGAGATTTTTCACTTTCCTCGCTGCAGTGATTCCCCCCGGCTCTGGAAACACTCATCCACAAAAATTCCCCCAGGCTCTGAATTGGTTATGAATCGTTTTCATTCGAAGTTTCCACTATGTTTTTTTCTTCTCGACGCGCGAAAGGGCTGTTTGTGTGAAATGGGGCGATGAAAATCCAGTGCCAGTGAAAAGAGAAAACCCCCCAACTGACCACTACTGACCACCATTTTCATCCTTCGATATTTTGAAATGGAAAATTCTCTCGCTAGTGTGCGGGTGGGTGGTAGACACAAACATCCCTCTGCGGTCCACAGATGACCGGTCGAAATGCGGAATGAACCGTTTTGCCAATCCGCACATCCGGATCGAACGGATGCGATTGCATGGTGAATAAGTTCCGATTTCGATGCGACATTCCGGCATTTTTCTGGATCGCACGAGTGCCTGTGTTTGGAGGGAGAAGCGATGAAAAGCGTTCACCCGCAACGCGGTCGATTGCGTGCGACTCATGTCGCCGAAGTCTCGTGTGAGAAAGGATAAAATGTAGGTGAGAAAGAGGACGGAATAGACCATTTGGAAACAGACACCACAAAAAAATAGATTTTTGAAAAGCGAACGAATCACTGACGTTCGACGGTTGGTATCGTGGTGAATTGATTGAAATGGATCGGCCGGCTCAGTATTCAGGTCGCGTATTGCACCACACTAGCCACAATTTAAGACCAATTCGTGGCACATTCTTTGGAGGATGCTAAATCTAACGTCACGCAAAAACATCAGCTGTTGTTTGCCATTTGTGCTAAAAGAAATGTAATAGCTTTCGGTGGGGACGGAAGAAAGTGTTGTTTTTCTCGCAGAAATTGTGAACAAACTTTTACAATTATACTGAGTGGGAACAAAGGAATCGCAAGGAGATTACAGATAACAAACAATGTTTCGCCAACTTGAAGCCTGACGCAGACCGACAGTTGGACAAATTATAGCCCAAACTCAAAAAGGTCCAAGTACGTCAAAGTCGCATAAATTACGCTCCGTCAAAATTTCCGTCCATCATAAATATCGGATTAATACTAAAAGCGTGGGCCCGAAAATAGAAAAGTAGCAAAACAAAAAGAACTGAAACGCCATCACGAAATCGCGCCACAAACAAACCGAACCGAACCGGTCTTTTATCTGCTCAAAAGTTATTGCCCAACTGTTCCGCAGTTACGAAGGGCAAGAAAATAAAAATAGCAAAAAAGCAACGAACTTTTCCTATCATTTTTACCATTCGTTAACATGACCATTCGTTTGACGTCGGGCAAGTGGAAAGTGGAAGAAAAGCGAAATAGATGGAGTGATTATTGTGCACTTGTAAGGTCAGCCCAGAGAGCGGGCGCGCGTCGGTGGAAATGTTGTAAAAAGGCGCACCAACACAACCACCGTCACAAAAATATTCCTTTGAGAAGTCCACTTTGGAAAACAGGCCACACTGGTGGAGGCGGGCAACAGTCTCTCGGGCTGGACCGAAAGATGCCCGGAAGCGGTCTTGAATTGTCCCAAGGTTTCTCGGGCAACAACAGTGAAACCGAAAATAACTTGCGCGTCCCCTGGAGGACACCCCTGGTCCGGGCGGGCAACGACGGGGAGTAGTTCACGTCGAAAAGTTTCCTCAAGGATCGTCGTTCCGTCTCGTAATCAGCTTTAACGAGCCATATACGCCGAGCACCATCGTAACGGCTGCAGCTGACTTTCCCCGAGGGCCAAAAAGGGGACCAACATTTCCCGGGGCCAAAGCGAGGGTGGTGTCCATGTCCGCGGGCTGGGAGTGAAATGTGGAGAGTAAAATTTGGAACATACCAAAATATAAATTATCTCCCTCGGTTGCCCCCTTTGACTCCGGCGAACTCGAACCGGAGTGGAGCACGAGTTGGTATCTAAATTACGTTCGTCCTTTACGTCCATTTATTATGACACTGGGTGGTCGCTCAACGGCTCAACTTACCTCCCCCGGGGGTGTTCCACCGCATGCGCTAAAAATAGATGGCCACCGAAAGGGTCAACGAAAGGCTGCCGTCGGGGGGTTGAGCTTTCCCATCGGATAGAGACGAGAAAAAAAAGAAAATCATACACGCCGGTGGGGAAAATCGTAAAGGTGAAGCTTTTTTGAAAATAATCATTATCTTCGCAGGTTAACGAGAGAGTGAATCCGTCCTTCGACGACGGTGAAAAAGATGACGAACGACTGACGATAATGATAACGATCGCCAGGTCCGGTTAGACATGCTTTTCCATCCAGCATCCAACCCGGCGTCTAACCTCTTGCTAACCTTCAGCTAGCCATTGGGAGAGAGATTTTCATGTTTGATCTTGTCATTTGCATGCCTCGGACGTTGATGATTAGTGTAATTAAGGTGCGCACTCCAACCTGAAACCTAACCTTGCGAGCGGGTAAGAAATGGTAGAACGAGATAAGGAGGAGGGAACCCACCAGACACATCCGTCAGCAATAACTTATTTAGCTCGGCTCGTGACGAATCGATTATGAACACGCGGTCCGGAGACGAACCATCCTAAGTCTGCTCGGAAGGTTTTGACAAACCCACGTGATAAGACGACGACGTCGTACCGGGTCCGGAAATGTGTGTCACCAGTCTCAACCGGAGCGACCGGGCACGTAGACACGAAACCTGCCGGTGAAAACCCCAGTGAAAGTCATATTTCGTGCTTCACTTCTTGTCAACCCCCGGTTGGTATTGTGTTTGCCCCGGTGGGATTTGTACTTGTCTTGCCTTTTTCTTTCTTTATACAAACATACTCCCCGGTACCAAACAGCATTCCACGACGGAACGCAACCACTTGTTAAGTGGTATTTGCAAATGAAACAAAACGTTAAAAACAACTTCCACTGAGAGATGAGTCAAAATAAACATTCCTATTAGCATGCACACACACACACACACAGCCCGGTCAACCCCGTTTTCCGGTGGCTTGGAGATACGGTTTTCGTGGCGCGCAAAGTCACGGAATGCAAAGGCAAAAGCGACCGAAAAAAGTCTCCGCTTCATATTATGCATTTTATTTGTTGACAACGAGATGTTAATCGATGGCGTGGGCGGAATAAAAAGTGCATGCACGGATGGCGTGTACCAGTCCTGTGATTATTATTACGTTGTGTGACGTACGGTTGATGTCAGAATAAAAACCACGTGTAACGACAAGAAAATCATGAACATTTTGTATTTTTACAACCGGTTCACTTGCATGTCGCGTGGGAAAGTTTATTCGTCGTTTGACTTTGGTTGTAAGTTGAGTAAGGCAAATGCCATCAAGAGTGTCGTTAAAGTACGGAAACTAGCCCAAGAAACTGCCTTCCCCCCCAACCCTTACCTTCTTCATCTTGACAAACAACAACACCGTCCTCCACTTACGTTGAAGTGGACATTACAAACAGGATCATCGTGCGCTCGAAGTATTTGCTCAAGTATGTACTCGCCCACTCGCGGCAAACACAAAATGCAAACGTACATAAACGCCACTTCATATTCCACCACCGTCGCCGCGTTATGGCAGCATAAATTCACAACCATAAAGCGCACGGTTTGCACACGCCCGTTGTTGATGACCACTTTCACTAGCGCCATCGCTCTAACGTCGCTGAGCGGTTTGTGCCGCCAACACTACAATCGAATCTCGCTGCTGGTGGCTTTCGTGCACTTTATATTCCGTCCAATTAAAGTCGGCCACCGACTCCGGCCGGGTGTGGAGTCGAAGACCGAGGACGCGCCACAACATAATGTTCATACTACCGCCTCCTTGTGGTCGATTCCGGTGCAGCACCGGTGGTAGTTAACATTCCCGCCGACCGTGATTAAAAGCAATCGTACGCTGGCGGCACTAACTGATGGGCCGTCGATGTGGTCAACCGCCAGCTGAAACCGACGCTGAGTTCAATGTTTCGAGCAGGTTGATGGCGAAAAGGAAAGCAAAATTATGGAACAGTCCTTCCACTGTTAAGCTGACTGTGAGGTGCATGATAAATGTTGCCCAATTCGCGGTGCACGGCGATGGTTCACCTCGTATTGGAGCACCCTTGGTCGCAGGTGATCGCGTGTCAAAATGCACTTCTTTCAGCAATATTGCACAGAGCGATTCCCAAACAACGACCTTTGCTTTCCGAAAAATCACGACATCGTTGGTTTTGTTTTCGCGGATTCAAGACACACAGAACACAGATTCCTCGTCGTTCTGTGACTCGTTCATCACAATTCCACCATCACACGGTGGGATAAGATGAGGCCATTTCGGAAGAAATCGAATTGCTTGTATGTTGATGGTAGCAAGCTTAAACGATAGTCAGATAGTTAACTAAGAAAAAGCCTTATTATTAACTCAATACATTGCTCTATGTTCTAGCTGTACTATGCCAATGTTGAGCAGTAAAAAAAAATCGTTTTATTAATATTGCGTGGTCGATTTAAAACGAATTAAAAATTTTCTTCGAATTACAATATGTTGAAAAGATAATGATTTTCTCAATTGATCTTGAATTGGATGGAAAGAAGGCGCTAAACGCAATTCTTAACATCAATGCTATGCTGTCAGAGTCATACTTTTGTTTTAGAATATCTCAATAAATTGTTCCATTAAGTCTCTTGGCTGCATCAAACAGTGGCGCTAGCTGGATTTTAAGTAGAAAAATTCACATTTTTCATGTTTTCGGATCAGTTTCGTTTAAAAACAATCAGAATCGTCGAAATGTGTACCGTATTTTTCCGTGTATAATGACCCTTTTTAGGTTCAAAAATGACCAAAGTCAGATTAAGGGGATTGTTATGCACGGTTAGTCACTTTTGCGAATAGTAGAAGCTTATTGTGTACACAGAGCACACGGGAAATTTTTCCAAGGAAAAATACGATATGAAAAATATGAAATATTCTTCGATTGTTCAACCTTAGCAACCCCTGCATCAGCACAATGTTTGCTAGCATTGGCAAAACATAAACAAATACACAGACGCTGTCTGATGGCACATGACCTGAACGGAGCTTTAAAAAACACGGATGGAGAAAACATACCCCTTACGTGTCTTGTGAAATCATTTGATTTGGTCACAGTTTTCATGTTTCCTCCACGAGGGAACGTTCTCCGCGCGCGTGCGATGACGGGTGTCTCATTTTATTGGTGTGGTTTTGCGGAAGGGCGCAATTTCGAAACCAGCGTGCCGGAAGTGGCTGTACGGTCGGTGTCAGTTAATCGAGAGACAGCCACCACCGTTCGCCGGGAGCTTGGAATGTGCTTCATGTGTTTTTGTTTCCATTTCAATTCCGACGTAGATATGAGCAACCGGCTTTATTATGGCTCTATGGAAGACCTCGCTGAAGGTCGAAGGGAGGAATTTTGGAACAATGTTGTGACAAAGGTAGCAAGTGGTTTTCCCCAGCGAGCGGGGAGCTAATTTGCATGTCAATCTTTTTGTCTTTTGCTGTCACTCCGAACAACCAGTTCATCATCATCCAAATGTTCATGAACTCGTACCCTCGAGCGTAGGAGGATGGGAGACGAACTAAAAAAGATGGTTCTAAATGAGTTTAGCTTAATCCAGTTTTAACATACACCGAGCGAATCTGATATCCAGGTATCCCCTCTTTGGGTCGTTGCAGAAATTCCGACTCAGCATCGAACTACGTGGACCGCGTGCGCATCCGTGACTCGTCCAACTCGTTCGGAGGGCCGGGCCGAGGATCCGGGTGGCGTCAGAAGTCCCTGTCGAATATAGATCTGCCGACGAGCTACCGTGGCATCACCGGCGGCGGCATCACTGGCGGTGGTTTGGGTGCTGGTCAGTTTCGCTATCGCGACTATGACTCAGGACTGTACGATCTATATTCGCGCATAGACAGCCGCCGGGAGGAGTACGAAGATCTGTACGGCGTCAATCCGAAGGCGGCACGGGCAAACGGCAACAACGCCCTCGGAGGTGGCAACAACGGGCTCAGTTCATCGGCGGGCAGTGCTAACGGTGCCGGTGGGAGTGCGAACAGTGGTGGTGCCTCGGTGAACGGCAGCAAGTCCGGCAGCAAGAAGCGACACCATCGCAGCCAGGAGGTGATTGCGTACGACAAGAGCGCCTCAGAGCACGGCCACAGTCATCACCATCATCACCATCACCATCACGGCTCGAGTGGCACTCAGACGCAGCAGCAGCAGCAACAACAGCAGCTGCAGCAGTTCTACAACTCGGACAGCAACGAAGCGTGCAGCCTGCGCCGTACCCGTAGCCTTGCCGTGATCCGCGAGGAGTCGTACAACGATCTGCACCTACCCGGACGTGGCGGCGCTAGACGATCTCAGCTTATTCCGAAGGCGAAGCTGATCGATAGGAATTTTTTCAAGGAACGGTAAGCGAGCAGTTCTGTCCAGCACCCCGCGCTAGAGTACTAATCGACCATTTAATTCCAGCTTTAGCTACATCTACGACGACAACGGTGACGTTCCGGAGGCACCGGAAAGTGAGGCCAACTATACGCTCGCGAGACGGTTCTCCTCTTCAGCGCAGCTGAACGGAGGCGGTGGCACCGGAGCCCAGCAGCAACCGCCGTTCCCGTGGCACACGGACAAGAGTGACCTCGATTCGATCGATTCGTCCATCTTCAAGCACTCGCTGCACCAGCAGAACAGCTTCGACGGCAGCCGACACAACTCGATACGCAGCGACTCGACGAAGTTTGTGTCGAAGGTTGAGGTGCACAGTCAGTACTCGGGCGTGTCTGGCAGTGGCGGCAAGTCCGATACGGGTGTCGACGCCGACCTGAAGCTGCTGGACGATCTGTCGCTCAAGGACGAACCGGGTCCCGGGTCGCGCAAAACCAGCACCCTCGATACGGTCAAGAAGCGGACGGGCGCCGCCGGTGGAGAGCGTCAAGACGAGCGGCGAGGCAAGTACGGACCGCGGGAGGAGGACGAAAGTGGCATTACGATCATCGAGATCAAGGACAGTCAAGTGTCGCACAAGAGCTCCAGCGTCATCTCGTACGATTCAATCTACCTGTCGTCGGAGAGTGACGAGAAGGAACTGTTGGATGATCCATTGCTAGGACCACCACCGTTACCGGAGGAAAATAGACGTCGACGCAACAAGAACGCCGACCATCGTGACGACGAAGCGCACGATCTGATCGACATCAAGTTCGACGAGTACGACGCGCTGTTCCACCCGGAAGATCTCGATCACGCGGAAAGCACCATCGACACGCTGTACGGGCAGGTGACGAAACCGAAGCCAAAGATTGTTGCCGTCGAGCCGAAGGTGCACCAGAACGATTCGCTGCGTCGCTTCATCAAGAACACCGGCCGAAGCACGATCGAGCGCCTGTCGCTGATCTCGAACCTGAAGCTGAGGCAAGAGTTTGGAGCAAACGAACCGACGGGGCAGTCGATACGGAAGGACAAGCAACCGTTGCTACCCGCCTCGGACTCGGACTACCAGTACAACTCTCTGCCCGATGCGGACGTGTGCAAGATCCTGCGCAACTCTGAGCGTATCGACGCAAAACTAAGGCGCATCGCCGACAACGAACACGCTGCCGGTGGACACGAAGGTCCGGGAGACGCGTCGGGTCGTGCCCGAGACTTTGACTCGCTGCCAAGACTACACCACAAGGCGAACCTAAATCTCACGCGACACCCGTCGGACGAGGAAACGTCGCTTGAGGAGTCCGACAAGGGAGCTCCGTCGATCGAGGTGGTCGAGACGCCCACCAAGGAGGTACTGAGCCAGGCGTCGAGCAAGGTGTACCTGAAGGATTTGGGACTGGAGTTGGATTACGAGAATTCGGTCGTGACCGCTAACAGCGATCAGGAGAGCGATATCACCATCGTTGCACCACAGGAAGATTTGGAAGTTCCAACACCGGCGATTGTGGTGACACCGGCCGAAAAGCATAGCCGTAGTACTTTCGCGCCTCCACCAAGTAGCAAACATCCGGTGAAAGAGGGCACCAACCGACAGCAGGTAGAAGAAACGGACCATCGGGAACCATCATCCTCGTCGTCGGTGATTTATTCCACGTTCGCGAGCACCGTTGGTAAGCATACTACCAATCGGATCAACTTCGAAAGCAAGGAACGCCAGAAGCCAGAACCGAACGCCTTAAGGGAGGTACGCACTAAGCTCAAGCCGATCCCGGTCCAGCCTGAAACACCTCCAAAGGTTCCGCTTGCCCTCGCCCCTACGGTTAAACTTGGTGGCAAGAAGGTGATCGTGGATGAAGTGGCCGCAAAGGCAGCCAAGCGTGAGAAGCAGGAACTTGAGAAGCAGGTTGACTTCCACGAACATCCGAAGAAAGCTCCTCCAGTGCAGACGCTCGCTGGAGTTGTGGAGCAGGTCCTTAAGAAACCACTGAAGCCAGTGTCGGTTGTGGGCACTGACATAAGCAAACCAAAGAAAGAGACTCCCGAAGCATCGCTAGCGGCCGTCAGCAGACAAGTCCCGATTCCGATTGTAAACGCAAAGCAATCGGTAGTCGAGGGAGATACGGACGAGCTGCAGCAGCAACCGGTGGAGGAAAAACAGGGCAGCCCTAAGGTTGACCATTCGAGCCTGTTTAAGGAGACGAATCCGTTCAAGGAAGCGGCCCGGCGGGAGATCAAGAACAAGGTGAACGATCGCCCTCTGTTCAAGGGTGTACGGCGATTCAATAGCACCGAGAACATCTACACCTCGACGCCGATCATCGTCACGAAGACGTTCAACAACTGCATCAAAACGAATGAGGTAAAGACCAAGTCGTTCGACTCGTTGATCGTGGAACCACAGACGCAAGGCGAAGGTACGAACAACCGCTCGAAGATGCCGCGACCGCAGGTGATTCAGATTGTCGACTCCAGCAAGCAACAGTTACAACAGCAACAGCAAGCGCTGACACAGACCGTCCTCAACGGGGCCGATACGTTGCGTAAGACGTCCAAGAACGGCCAGCAGACGCAGAAGGAGTTCCTCCACAAGGTGGACTCGGTGCGAAGCTACTGGTCGAAGATGCTGGACGAGGTCGATCAGCTCGAGGCGGACGGCGGTGAGGTGGTGCGGGCGGACGATGACACACTGCTGAGGAGTTCAAAAAACGAGCTAGTGGCGGGCAGCGGACTTTGCGTCTCTGCGATCGCTGCACCGGGCGCTACCATCCTCCAATCGCAGTCGCAGTCAAAAAACGGTAATGCCGAGCGGAAATCCAGCATCGGCTCGGCTACCTCGGAAGCATCGGACAGCTCGAAGACGACCACCTCGACCAAGGCGGCGTCGTCGACGAGCAATGGCAGCATCATCACCAGCGCAACCACAACGAACGGGCAGCAGCAGCAGCAGAACTCGCGCCACTCGTCGGTCAACAATGCGTCCCGCAACAAGTACTCGACGTACCAGATCGATGACGACGATGAGCTGCACTTTCAGAGCTTCAGCCCGACGGTCGAGATCATCGAGCTGGACGGGCACAAGCAGGCGGCCCTGGTCAAGCCCAAGAACGCCAAGGATCTGGACTTTGACCACGTGCGCTACAAGGTGATGAAGTCGGAGATGTTTCAAAAAAACTTGCTGGTAAACCATCGGAAGGCGGCTCAATTCGATGGTTTAATGCAGTACCTACAGGATTACAGCTTCCAGGAGCTGCTAGCTCACAACAACGTTGTAATCATTGAGCCGGTCCGCACGAAGATCGAGAAGATTTCGGACAAGCCCCCGCAGATGCCGGCCGGGATGTGCAAGATCACGAATGGGGCGCTTACGGCAGCCGGTAAGCGCCAACAGCTTACCGGCAGCACGGCGTCCGGCATCAAGAAGCACTTCTTCTACCATCCGATACGCGTCAACAAGGAGCTGCTGGACGAGGAACTTCCCAGTCCGGACACGGTGCGCAACGTCCGCAAGCTGTTCGAGGGAACGCTGCGCCTAGGAACTGCCGCCAAGCAGGCCTACGAGGACGCTAAGGCTAATGGAACGGCAGGTGAGTGTTTTTTCGGAGACCGGAGTCTTTTTTTCCGAACCTTGCTCTTGTAATACTGAGAGACCAGATAGTAGTTTTGTATATCCGATGTGTCGGTACGGTTGTAAAATATGACCAAACACACCTTGTACATCCAGAAGAATTGAAAGTCCTCCTGTTTTAGCATGAGAGGTATTATATTGTTTGAGCCTGAATGTCGAAGATAAACTCCCTCCAAGCAACTAAGTGTCCCCCCTCCGTTTCCCGCCCCTTGCATCAACACTAACCTCACATATCTTTTCTTTCTTTCTTTCTCTTCCACTTCCTCCACACGTTCGCCTATGTTCCTTCTACTATTTGGTCCCGTGCTTATTCCTTTGAACTTCTGAAACTCCACTTGACTACCTCTCACCCTTCCGACCTTCTACCTACCCTTCACAAAACTTCCCACACGCTCCCCCTCCCACAACCCTGTCCGTCCGTAGGCATCCGCAAGTGGGACTCGGCCAGCCTGTCGAGCGGTGTATCGTCCAGCGGTGACCTAAGCTCCCCGTGCGACTGCGACGAGAGTGCAGCCTCGGCGAGCGCGGAGCACCTGTACGCCAGCGCCACCGTCGGCGAGGGCGACGAGCTGGAGTCGCACTACGTCAGCCAGGACGTGCTGGAGAAGATACGCGAGTGCGGCTCGACCGTGACGTACTACGGTGGGCGGGTGCTGGACAAGCGCACCGAGCACATCAGCACGATGACCCGGGCCATCATGCGGGAGATCCGGGGCCAGGATAGGCAGTGTGGCGTTTGCCAACCGCACGGTTGCGCCGCCGCTGTTGATGATGATGATGATGAAGTGGATGAGGAAGTGGATGAGGAGTATGATGACGAGCATGCGAACGGTTGCCCGAGTAGCCGACGGTCATTGGTGGCTGGCGAGCGGGACGGTGGACTAGGTAAACTCGATGTGTTTCTGTGTTTGATGTTGTTGTCCTATGTTGTCATCCATGGGTTGAGAGTAGTTTCGTCCAGAGTGCTTTATTTGCAGACCATCCCTATGTCTTTAGAGTGTATAACATAACGGAAGTATAATATCTCACTCAAGGCTTGGTACACGAGTAGAAACGTTCCAGCGTGTAGTACCTATGTTTAAATGTAGTTAGAGTCGACAACCAGTTCCACAAACACACTTTCATCATACCATACTAACTTGTGACTAACAATAACCCTAGCATCGAATGTTCTGCTCGTAATTCCTAACAGAGCACCTGTTTTGTTTGTCCAATCCAATCGTTGCAGGTGTTAAATTTAAGCTGGTCAAATCGAACAGCTGCAGCAGCCGGCTGGAGCTAGCCGGAACCGGTAAGACTCCACCGGATCTGCTGCGACCGAATGGTCGCATGCGCGGCCGCCACATCCTTGAGGAGAACTCCCGCTGCACGGCCGAGGCGACAATCGAGGAGCCGGAAGAAACCGTCCGGGACATGGTCAGCAGGCTCGAGAGCCACGCCACCCTCACCACGCGCAGCAAACCGCGCATCATCGAGTCAAAGTGCATCGAAAAGTACGAACCCGAGCCACCGGGCATCACGATCAACAGCCAGGCGACGGCGGTCGAGGTCGTCGGAAGGAAGTCGCCCGCCACGATGGAGCCAGGGTCGGGGGTGGATGATTCGGCAGGGCCCGTTACGGTCAACAACCATATCAACTTCGTCCATCATCACTCGTCGAATGGTGCGACGATTCCACAACCACCGCCTATTCCAGGATCCCCGGCGGTGGCGACTTCAACGCTGGTGGTGAAGAGCAAACCGGTGATGGAGCAGCAACAACCACTCACACCGATCGGTACACCGGTGTCCACCTTCAGCACCACCTCCGCCGAACGTCCACCGAAGGTGTGCCGGAACAAGAACGTGGATCTAGCATTTGCTGCCACCATCCGGCAGATTGCCACGCTGAATGGCAACGGTACAGTCGCGAGGCCCCCGTCGGCCGTCCGTAAGTCGGCGTCGCAGGTATCGGCGAGCGGCAGTGAAGGATTGCAGGATCGGGCACAGTCACCGCCGCAGAGTGCGTCGTCCGTCACCAAAACGGTCACCTTTAACTTTACCGCGGAGGGAGATGGACCGGTGGCGGCGGTCGAAAAAGGACACAAACCGACACCGCAGACGAACGGGACGACGGTGGATCAGAGCGAGAACCTCCGCCCGAGCGCAATCGCCGAGCAGCGCAAAACGGACGAGCTGACGTCGCCGAAGCTGGTCAACTGGAGCACCGTCGGGCGGTTCGACGAGCGGCAGTACTTCGCCAACGACCGGAAGCTGATCGAGAAGCGCAAGTACGACGATATGGAGTTCGAGGAGTTCGAGGTGCTCGATCCGAACGCGCCACCCTCGACGGAACACTACGACAGTCTCAACAGCAGCAAGTAGTAGTGAGGTGTGCTTGCACTCTAAGTTAGTATTCCGAGGGACGCTTATGCAGAACAGAATAGCAGATGTTACTAAGAGTATTTCACCAGCGATAGTTGAGTCTCCAACCGCATGGTCCCTTCGCAAGATAGCTACACACTCGAAGAAGCACCCCATTGGCCATTTAGTCAGTACTTTTATTTCACCGTGTCCTTAACAGCTATATCTCAAAACCCATTTTATTCACCCCGGGGCAAGTCTCGGTTTTATTCTATTTATTGTATTCACGCAGTGAGCATGGTAGGTGATGTTGATAATACTTGCCTTACTCGTATTTTTATCTCTATCTCTACGCCCTCAGCTGCGCGTAGCCAGAAGGAAGCGGAAGTTGTTGTCTTAGATTTGCTTTAACTATTTTAAATCTCCCATTTCATGTATATACTATGTTTTACTCAAAATTGTTACATTCCCTCCAAACGTGTACCCGTCATCGTAAGCAATGAGTGGCCAATGAAGGGAATATATGTTCACGAAACGGAAGAAACGCGCAAGACGAACGTGAAATGTGTGCTTTTGCTAAATGCTCCCCGAAGAGCAATCTTCCTCGGGCCACATAAAATGGTAACTTATTCGTAAATCTTCCCCAAGATGAAACAAAACCTAAACGAGATACAACAGTGCATAACGATCAAAAGAAGGAACGAAGGACGTGCAAGTGGATGTATCGCGTACACATTATTCGGTTCGCAAACACACGGAACGATGGATTTGCTTTTGCAGCTGAAACAATGACGAACGCCAACGAAAAGGTGCTATTGGGTTGTTGCGAAAAACAAGAGGCGCTCTTGCATTAACTACTTCATCCAAAATAATCCAAACAGTGTAGCGTTGTAGGACCCCCCGTATGACATGTTATCAAAACGAAAGTTATCTGAAAATAAAATACATAATGGTTAAACCATAAGGTGTTTCTTTTCTAAGCATTTGTAAATAGCTGATTATGATTTATCTGACGAAGGAAAATAAGTCAAAGTATGCAATAAATTTGTCGTGCTTGCTGGGAGACGAGTGGGATAAACGGATCCATTTTCCACTTAGGAAGGGACAACCACTACACGGCCACTTTGTATGCCGAGCAGCTGCGTTGATGATGCCGTTTCCCGACCGTCGGCAAAGACCGCTACGTTTGAGCGCAAACTAATTTAAAGTGAATAGACAAACCAGAGAGGTCAGCAGTAGAGGTCGCATTTTAATAAAGCGATCATCCCCAACTTCCATCAACGGTTCCCGTGGCTTTTCGATGGTTTCAAGGAGGCCCGTCGCGTGCCAGCGTTGCCGCCCCTTTGCGAAACATTTGCATTTCGCCTGAAATGCGGCAATGTGCAGACGTGCTGCTGTTGCTGCTTACCTTCAGGGGAGATGTCGGCTTTGCTGCTAACGGTGCTGGTGCTACTGAGGTTGCTGCTGCTGCTGCTTGCACTGCGGCTGCTAGAGGTGTATCCTACGGCGTGGATTATGCTGCTTTTCCGGTTGCTTCTATAGCTCTTATTGCTGTATCCGCTGGCTGCGACAGCGGTGGAGAAACGACGGCTTACGTCTAAAATCAGTGGCTTCTGGAACGAAAGATATGACCAGAGAAGGTATAAATCAAACAGTCTTTAAGAAATCGTAACAAATATTACACATAAATGCTGCCAATAAAAGCCTTACGCAATAATTTCACTTTTGGTTAATCTATTTTGATAAATTTTTAGAACCTTCTAAATTCCATATTTTCGACCGTATTCCATTGCATAAAGAAAAGTTCCCATTTTATGACTCTTATTTGTTTAGTAACTCAGTTTGCTCCTACTACTGATGAAAGTAATTCTTGTAACAGTTACCAGGAACCTGAATCATAAAATATTTATAATCATTGCCGTCTCTGTGATCGCTATACACCGGCGCTTTTCGTCTTGGACCGCCAGTTCGTTGGAGTGATAAATTGAGGTCATTGTTCAGGGACATTTGGAATCGAATTTGGAAAGGCCAAGTTTTGATGACACAGGAAGGGTGCTTAGATCAGTGAACTATGACCCTTTCGATCACTAGAAAGAACACACCAGCGAAGGTCGATTCGATGCTCACCCAAGAGGTGGAAAGGTGAGCTGGACTTAATAGACCATTAATTATTCGTTAACCATTTGTTCCATGTTCTAATAGCACCTATTTTACACATTAACAGTCGTACTAAATTAGTTATACTATTTTACCCAAGGGCTATTTTACGGGCAAAAGGTCCTTGTACTTATGGTACTTTTGTGCCGAATTTAACATGGGTTACATAGGCCATGACTTAGGGTCCTAGAAACTAACGGATAAGGGCTCCACTGCTGGCTTACAGGGGTGCCAACGAGACTTTGCACAAATCAGTCGTAAGACAAAGCCGTAAGTTGAAATATTCCTTTCAAAATGTATTACCGTACTTTTTTGGGGTTATAACAAACAAATGCAGAAGAATTTGATGAATTAAAAGAAGAGTGATCAACACAAAAAAAGGGAAAACAGTTCAAACCTGCATTAAAATGTTGCATTAACAGAATACTATTCAGAAAAATAATTATACACCTTCCGTGACAGTGTCATTTCTCTTGAAAAGATGGCAACACTGCCGTGACCAGGATTCGAACCTGGGTTACTACGGCCACAACGTAGGGTCCTAACCACTAGACGATCACGGCTATAGATGCTGGCTTGCAGGGGTCTCAACAAGACTACAATTTCCAGAAATGCATCGAAAACCAAAGCCTAAAGTGAAAGTACCCCCTCCAAAACGTACTACGACAGTTCATTTGTAGGGTTCATCAAAAACTTGTGGAGCAAAATGCTGGGTGCACGTCAAATGCTGGGGAGGGATCTTAACCAAATGTTGCACAAAACAATCGAAAGATAAAACCTGGAGTAGAAGTTATCATTGTAAAACATACTACCGAACATTTGTAGGGAGCAGAGTTGATGATGAGGAGTTTGATAGGGTAAATGAAGAGTGATCAACAAAAATGAAAAACATTTCAAAGCCTGCATTAACATGTCACAATAAATGAATGTCCTCCATAGAAAAGATAACTATGCATCTTCCGTGACAGTGTTATTGCTCTAGACAAGATGGCAACACTGCCGTGACCAGGATTCGAACCTGGGTTACTACGGCCACAACGTAGGGTCCTAACCACTAGACGATCACGGTTATAGATGTTGGCTTGCAGGGGTCTCAACAAGACTGCAATTCCCAGAAATGCATCGAAAGACAAAGCCTGAAGTGAAAGTACTCCCTCCAAAATGTACGACCGTTCATTTGAAGGGGTCATAAATAAACTTGTGAAGCAAAATGCTGGATGAAAGTCAAATGCTGACTTGGAGGGGTCTCAACCAAATGTTGTACAAAACAATCGAAAGACAAAGCCTGGAGTGGAAGTAGTCCCTGTAAAACGTACTACCAAACATTTTTAGGGGTCATACCAAGCTGGTGTAGTATACTAAGAACGATTAAAAAACGAAACACATTTGATAGCTGCCTTAAAAAGAATATAATAATGAAATGGATGGAAATATAACAAGGGAATACGAAAAAAAAATTGTACATCTTCCGTGACAGTGTTATTTCTCTTGTCAAGATGGCAACACTGCCGTGACCAGGATTCGAACCTGGGTTACTACGGCCACAACGTAGGGTCCTAACCACTAGACGATC
>KE525349.1:1214714-1279346 GCA_000441895.2 Anopheles sinensis
AAAACGTATTACGTTCATTTGTAGGGTTCATCAAAAACTGGCGGAGCATAATGCTGGGTGAACGTCAAATGCTGAGGAGGGGTCTCAACCAAATGTTGCACAAAACAATCGAAAGACTAAACCTGGAGTAGAAGTAGCACCTGTAAAACATACTACCGAACATTTGTAGTTCATAAAAACATTGGTGGAGGAAAACGCATGATGAACGATGTTTGCAGGGGTCTCAACAAGACTTTGCACAAATCAGCCAAAAGACAAAGGCTCGAATGGAAGCACTACGTCCAAAATGAATCACCGCACATATTTGGGGACATAACAAACTAATATAGAAGAATGTGATAATGTGAATGAAGAGTGATGAACAAAAAGGAAAAACATTTCAAAGCCTGTATTAAAATAAAGTGTGTCCAAAAGCAAATCGAAACGGATTAGACGAGCTTCTGTGGCGTCCCTAGCGGAGGTAGCCGGAAACCAATGAAGCTAGTTTGTTAAGTAACTAGTAAAAAACATTTGGCGAAAGTTTGAGACGTTTAACTCTTATTTTCGCAAAACTACGTACGGTTGAACTCGGACGCATAAATTTTGCCACGCACAACACTTGGAAAACCCGGAGCGGTCGGTGTCGAAGGTGGTCAATGGGCCGGGAATCGAAGCCATTCGTGAAAAATTGAGTTTAGAACGTAAAAAACCCACTTTTGTAAACACCGGAACACGAGATGGTCTGCTGTGCGTGCCAAGTTGCTGCAGTTCGTTGGGGTTAACCCCAACGTCAGCATCGGAGTTGTGATCAGGCGGCATAGTAATGGCTATGAAACTGTGTTGACCATAGATAATCTTATTGATAAGGCTTAATGAGACATCATAAGACTTGTATCCTTCACGTGCCAGTCTGCTCTACACTTCACAGCCGATACTGTGCCGTTTCGGATACCTCCGCTCTTTGGCACACACTTTATTGCAAAAATTGAGTATACTAATGCTGAAAAAATAGTTATGCATCTTCCGTGACAGTGTTATTGCTCTAGACAAGATGGCAACACTGCCGTGACCAGGATTCGAACCTGGGTTACTACGGCCACAACGTAGGGTCCTAACCACTAGACGATCACGGCTATAGATGCTGACTTGCAGAAGAATCGTCCAAACTGAAATTTAGAGAAATTTTAACCTTGTGATGAATTCAACTCCCACCAAAAGTTGTAGAAGAAAGAGCAGCTAAAAGTAACCGAAAGAGCAAGAGTACGTTGAATAGTAAGGCCGGAGTTTTGCCGTTTCACGATTGAGAGAGTAAAAGGCAATAAAAACATGACATAAGGTGGAGAGCTTGAAGATTACGCCATAATTGAAATCAGTTGAGCTGAATGATCGAATTCAATTAGGTACTCATTTAGGTTGCATGAACTTCAAATTGAAATGTGTATTACGGTACACAACACGGTGACTATCTGACATGCTTTTGCAATAGTTTAAATATTAAATTTAATAAAAAAAACGTCACATGTTTCCGCCCGGGATCGAACCGGGGGCCTTCCGCGTGTTAGGCGGATGTGATAACCACTACACCACGGAAACGGGTGGCGTGACATATCCATTTGCTTTACAAAAACATAAAAGTGTTTTTAAAAATATACAAAAATACATTACATATCATTTTATACAATGATAAGCCCAAGAAGAAATTAAAAAGAAGCTCAAACTTACGGTTCCCTATTATAGTAACAATCCAAATTTAAGTAATAGCAAATACTGTGGTTACGGTAGGGTTTATTTTCATTGCTTTATTCCCAACCACCGATGAATAGGGACATAAAAACGGAATGTCTATCTCGACAACAACCGTAAAAAATGTTACACTACCGGCCAATAGAAACAAACTTTAATAGCAAGGAAACAACAAGATATGCCAGGATACACAATCCGCATCGCGGATTCGCTGGATTGCCGACCCAACATGACAACACGGAGCTGACTAAAGATGGATGTAGCAGCCAGACAGCGTAAAGCCGAAAGAAATCATTCCGACCGCGTAAAGCATTCTGACGGGTAAGAAAATAAATGATGAGCAGAGAGTTGCTTCGGACGAGTGTTTGTTATCTACAGTGAAACATTCTGACAGTTTGGACAACAGAGGTAAAAAACTTTTCGCCATCCCATCAATGCACATTTATCTTGGCAATCCTTTCTGGAGTACAAAGAAATATTGTCCCTACAAGCCCTTTGGAAGAAAAGCACTCTTTCGTCGAAACAAAGCCACAACGTGATTCCGTGGGCAGTTTCGTTGACAACATCTATCATTAATCAATCTTTCAATGCTCGTTGCTCGACAATTTCTCCTTAGTTGGGTATAAGTTCTTTTGGCGACACTTAAACATCCATGGTAAGGTATGCTTTGGATTCGCTATATTCAATCTTGCCAAAACTCAGCCTATCTTTTATTGACTGTGCAGTTGTTAAATTACGCAAGCATTGTGAAAGAACATTCCATTCACAAAATATGCTTGTCACAAGCCTCGTTTCACGACAAACAAAAATGTCGGTTGCAAATAGTGGAACGTGCCAGAAGGCGAAAGCAGAAGATTATAAAAACCACCGCGCAGTTAAGAGCTGAGTACAGCCGCCTCCCAAAGGAAGGTGTGAACCATAAACTGTAATTTTTCATGGTATTTAGAAAACTCAACAACAGAAGATTATTTTGTAAGCGCGACAGTAAATATTTACTGACAAAATTGGGTTTTCAGCTCACGAGAACAAATGATAACAGCCATTTGACTTCACTTCAGATCCTCACCCTCGCAGTACCTCCCGATTAGCAAATACCGAAAAGTACTAGAAGCAGGGATCTTTTACAGACACATTTCTATAACAACAAGGATACTTCTTTTCTGCCTAAATCAACATTTTAACTTATGAAAATCTTCTTGACGCTTTGTCCAGGATTTGATCCCCCATTGCAGAGATCCAAACCTTGGAACTAATACTTGTACATGCGTATGACCATTTCAGACGTCCGAAAAAATGCGTTGGATTGCTCTCCAATTGAAAACCAACATAATCAATATCTTCAAAACTGAATTTCAGGAAAAATGTATGAACTGATTATGTAAAAACTGCTATTTTTTGTGAAACGCAATTTTTATTAGGAAGCTTCTTACGCATAAGAGAAACTTTTTTGAAAATCATTTGCGTCAAGCAAAGATAGTACAAACGAAGTAAAGCATAGCAAAACCCAAACCTACTGCTACAGCCATTTTGGGCCTCAACACGTACACAATGCGAAATCCTTCGAGCTCGTTTCACTTAGGCATTGCCTGCCAGCTAGTAATACAATCCAATCTAGAACGTACTGTGTGGTAGCCAAACCGGGCAACCGTTTGCTCAATGCTGGGCTTCTACGGCGTATACTTTAGTGGTTGTATGCCGGGCACGTCCCGCTGTATTAGCCCGATAAACTTTTGCTACATTTAACGCACCGGCTCTACGCTGCACGGGCATCGACATTCTTGGCCACTAGCGCCAGTATACGTTGAGGTTCCATTGCGGTTAGTATGTTGCCCATTCGCCAGAGTTCTAAGTTGGGGGATTAACTTTGAACGTTAGGGGTTTTTGGATGGTTTCTGCACTTTTCGCCAACAATTCAACCGAATTCAACATCAAATTCCACTTTCCAACGGAGTAGGCGTATTTTTAGTACTCTTTAAACACAGTTAAAAGAGCTTAGTTGTGGGTTCATCCATGAAAATGAGTAGATTTCAAATCATTTCATTCGTTTTCCATCAAGGTGGACAGCTTGTTTTGAGTCATGCCGGTGGTTATACCTCAAGCCGGCGGTTATGAACATTTATAGCGTGGTCGAACTCAGCCATTGCTGCTGTGGCAAGCCTTATCGCCTGATGAAAGTGAAACATCGCGGATGAACCAACGCTTTCGCGGGCCGAGGTAGGCATGAACCATCTTGCGTCAGCCAAATAAAGATTGGAATGAAATGGTATGGGGAATACGTGTTCGCTTGACGAATGCATGACTGGTTTCGAGCTGACGCGCGATTTTATTCGAACGAAGCAGAATGGCGCGCTTTTGTTCGAACGAAGCAGAAACGCGCGGTTTTTACTCAACCCAAAGCGCCATCTACAACAACCTTCGGTAGCCGTGATCGTCTAGTGGTTAGGACCCTACGTTGTGGCCGTAGTAACCCAGGTTCGAATCCTGGTCACGGCAGTGTTAGAACTAACACTGTCACGGGAGAAGGTTGGAAAACTTTTTTGTCACTCATAGATCTTGCTTATCGACATTCGCTTCAAACCGTGTAGTTTTGTTGGACAGAAGTGTTTTATTTTGGAATTGAGGGCTTTCAGCCTTAATCGAACGTAGGGTGCACATTCCGCTAACTCAACCTTCCATTGCGATTTTACTAACTACATTATAGTAATTGTCTACAGTTAGCTACTCAGCTGCACAAAATGTTTCTATCAAACGGATAAATTTCTGTATGATCTCGCGCACACCGTTTGAGGGAAGAGATAACTCATCCGACGCTGGTTCGCTTCATTTATCTTTGCTGACAGATGTTTATTCTTTCGGTGAGCTGGTCTACCACGCGGAATACTATCGTCATACCCGTGTTAGCCCACAGCAATCATAGAACGAGCGAACCTAATTATAGAAACCAGCTCATTAGACCGAAGTCTCTTACTTTTTGTTTCGACAAAGAAATTATTTCAGTGGAAGGAGAAAAACCACCAAGACAGACTGAAAATAAATTGTCGAATTATTGAGGCATTCATTATGCTGAAAAAATAAATGGCTTTAGATAAATTGCTTGGAATTAGCCCGTGTTAAGTTGAACACGAAGGTCATGCCACAATGTATTAAATTAATTTGCCTATGAAATGCATCATCGCTTTGCCTTTCAACGTACGTGTTTATTTTTAACACACATTTTTATTACATAAAATTACTTTGCAAAATGGTAATGTTTTTATAACGCTTCGTAATACGACTAAATAGTACGATGGGCGTGGGTTCGAATCCCTACCGAAACCGGACCCTACCCTTGTACAACAGGACTGACTAAATAAGTACACAAAGCGAAAAAGTCTCGTAAGACTTGAAATGGACAGGCATATGACCGAAGACGGTCGTTAGGCCAAGAAGAAGAATACGACTAAAATTACCCCAGTCGAATATGTAAGACCGGTATGCACCGAAAAAGAATCAAGCCACCTATATCGGCGGAGCCTTGCATCATAAAACAATCGTTTACACGAAAGGATTACTGAAAATTTGAAAGGATCTGAAAGTATTTTACCCTCCAAATCTAGGTATAATATTATTCAAGGCATACAGCGGTTATTTCAAACTCGCACCAGGCACAAGCTTTGGTAAAAATTATAAATCATTGTTAAAAATCTTTTTCGCTTCACAGAAAAGGTAAAAGTAACATACCTCAGATTTGAGTGTCCACAACAGCCGAACGGTAGCGCCCGTTAAAAAAATCGGCCCAATAACGCTGGAGGTCACCTCACCACTTTGAGGTCGTGGGTTCGAATTCAAACCGAGACCCGAACCCCTCCCCTGTGCGGCGAAGACTTGACTATCTATCTAAGTACACAAAGGGAAAAAGTCTATTTCGCCCTTATACAGACAGGCATGACCGATACACGTCACACAACATTGATAACATTGGTTTCATAATTTGTTGTAACACTTTTCTGAAACATGAGGAACGTTGACCTTATGCGATAGCACAACGCGCCTTAATCCATGTTTATGGTACAATACTGACCGCAATGAAGCAGAAGAAAAGATGTTACTGCCGACTGCATGCTCTTCCCTAACGACATTGATGTTAAAGTAAGAACGCCGTTTCACAATTGCCCAGGTCAGCTAGTTCATGCGATTCCGCGACCATCAGAGAGCGAGCGAAACATAAAACAAATTACGGTCACTAATCTAGGCGTAATCGTGATTAAAACCAGTCACGCGTTCTTCGTTGCCTCGGGGGAGCCCAGAATTGCTAGCCATGGCTAGTTTGAGGCTCGCAGCAAGCAGTCAGCACATCCTTTTGAACAAACGCCACCATGTGGCATGGGGAGGGAAGTTTTCGATGGTACGATACACCCAAGAATACGCCATGTTCAGAAGCCTTCGCTAGGCGCCATACGGCCCGAGAGTTAGCCGAGCCTTTTTGCCGTACCCCCATCAAAGGATAGACGACGAAAAATACCCCAAAGGGGCAAAGACACGTCATAAAAATAAGATCCCCCTCTTTGATCCGAAGCGGCTGGAAAAGATAACAACAAAAACATATGCAGACCAAAACGATGGTCCCCTTTTGCATGGACTCCTTCTCTTTCGTACCCATAGTTTGGTGTTAGTATTCATGAAGCACGCCTAGAAAACGAGATGACCATAAATTAGCCCTCACGAAAGGCGGGCCCTTCGGAGGCTCCTGTTTGAGATTTTTGAAAATAAATTGCTATAAATCACTGCTCTCAAAGGAACAACATGAAATTTTACAAAAAAATTCAAAAGTCGTGCCTGATATAGTTCAATTTTCTTATCAAATATTTCTAGAACTATAAATTGCAGCATACCAAACATCTTTACTAAAAGTTGTTAAAAGTGAAAAGGATTTCTAAAAGGAAAATGTTCTTCCAAACAACCTATCGTCATTCAACTAGCGCCAGTAGTTACACTATCTATGACGAACAAGATACTTCAACCACCCAGCGATTACCTACAGGGCAATCAATAATGTAAACAAATCGGTCAGAAGGAGTGCCTCTCTGGCGCTGTTTTGTTAATCTTTGCCACAACGAAGCGTGCCAAGATAAATGTTTATCAATCTTTTCCTCCAATGGCCGGCCATCTATAAATCTTCTGCCCGAGAGTTGTGTTGGATCAAGGATGACACAACAAACAAACACTTTGGTTTAGCGAGTGGTAAAAGTTAAGTACGAACAAGTTTGGCACAATCGGTCATTTGCGTGACACACGCTCAAGCAGTTTCAATCGGAAATATTGCATGGCTCTTGCGTTTGCAGATAAGATCGTTAGGTAAATAAAGATGTTGTTTTTCCACTCCAGATTAACTGAAATGGTAAAATCTCAGTGTATCTTTTTTCAATGCATGTTGGTTTTAGATTTGGTTTACTCATTAAACATCCCATTTAACTAGTGATGTTTTATTTAGGAATGAATTGCAGTAGATCATACGACTCACTTTAAACTCATCTCATATAAAAAAAAGAAATCGTGATGTCGGAGATCATAAAAACATATTTGCCAACCCGCAAAACCACGAACCACAAGGATAAAAATGTTCGAAACCAGCATAACGGAGCTGGTACGGTATTTCAGCTATTCGAGCAAGTCAATGCTCATGTTCGGTCCGGTCCACCCACAGTTTTGCCGTGGAAAGGCTGAGCGGACATAACGTCACACCGGTACACCCCTTGCATCTTACCACACACCCGAAACGAGCTATTTGGCACGAACCGAAACATAACATTTTCACTTCCGAATGAGTAACCATTCCGGTCTGCAAGTGGCCCACACTAACACGCTGGCAAAAATGGCCCATCGAGCGATGGGCGGTACAGGGTGTGCTTGGGGGACGAGAACGGTTTGTGGGTTGTAGGTTTGTTTATTTTTTTTATTTTATAGTTTAAGAAGTTGTATCTAACGCACAGATTTGATGAGAAGTCAGTCATGTTGAAAACAAGTGCCATGGAAATGAACAAATAGTGCTCTTGAATTAGATCTCTGTTCACCGAAGGATATAAAAGAAAGCCTCTAACTATACGTTAGTATAAAGCAAATTTGAGTACTTAAATCCTCAAAAATAAATTGACTAGTCTATTAATGGAGAAACACAAGACAAAATGTGGAATACTTTTGCGATGGTATTGATTGTATTACAATCATTTATAAACGAGTTTGATGGACGTTAACATAAAATTGCTTTTCCCATGGAAAAGTATTCGCTACGCTTTCGGATTCGATGCACTAAAAGCCAATGCCTTTTTTTGCAATGCGCCAATAATACCACTAACAATCCATAATGCCTTATGCGCCGAACACATCCCACAGGCTAACGCATAAATAACGGAAGCTGTCAGTAAAACCGACACCCGTATCAGATCAAAGTGCAAATTGAATTTTACAATCCTTGCCGACCGAAGGTGGATCGAGATTTTCCATTACGGATTGGCTTCTGATCGAATGAAAAATCGTACCCCGCAAAAATCGATAGAAATATTTTGCAGCTTGCTACGTCTCCTCGTGCGAGGTTTTGCTGCATAGGCAAAGGGCGTTACTTGTATAATCGAAGGTCGTTACTTAAAAAGGTTTCATTTCAAGAAGGGAACAAATTACGTACCTAATTTGTAACAAGTGTTTCATTATCGTTTTGGAACAAAAGAAACACGAACGAAAATAACTAGACCACTCGAATGAGCAGATTGTAAGTGGCCCATCAAAAGGTCAACCTCAACAGAATGGCAACAAATAAAATGGGGCTTACTTTCCCGATTGTTTGCGCACCCCAAGTTTCCCCACGCAAAGCTCCTATTATATCTTCCGAATGGATGGCATCAAGATGGAGATACTTTCTTGGGGCGGCTCCAAAAAAGGGGAGCGAACGCCTTTTCCTTCGACATACGCATTTTCCTCTGCTGGAAACAACAGCTCCTGCAAGACAAGGCACGCCACACAACCACAGCGTATTGTCTCATGTGCCGAGATACATACCGTGGCAGCTCGATCGTTACAGGCAATGAATAAATTTAAATATTTGAATATCAATAGCCGGCGCCATCGCACCTAAATTACGCCCGCAGCGTTCGTCCTTGACGCACCCTCCTGCTAGTGGTGTGGTATTAGTGAGCTGCATTGTTTGCGCTGATGAGGTGAATCCCTTTCGGCGCAATACCTGGGCCTGAGAGAATGCCAAAGTTCTTTCGCACTACCTTCGTCGGCCGGAAACATGTCAGCCTTCTCAAAAGCTCTCGATCACCCCGCGTCCGCTTTGTTTCCGTCTTTTTTCGGGTACGGTATTCGACTAATTGGACAAAATTGAAATTAACTAGGTGGAACGGAATAAGTCCTTCGAAGGTCCCGGTACCAGCACCTCACCACCTCCCGCGCTGGTGAGAATTAATTCAATGCGTTCCGGGAAAAATAGGGGCTCAAGTAGGACACTTTGGTACAATTTGTTGAATAACAGGGTTTAATCTAGGTCGAATTTGCTCCACGGTTGGTGAGAAGCGGCTCGCCATGTCATGTTTTGTTTCAGCCAAAAGTTCAGTTGGATGAAAGGAGTTACGGACATTTATGGAGGCGCCTAGTACTTTGTGGCAGAATGTCGCCAAAGGATATGGACGCAATTTTTAAATTCAAAGTCTCGCAATAGCAGATTTTAGAATTTTTTCAAGAGAATATTTTCTTTAATTGAATATGTTTATAATGGTATTAAAAAAGTTACAAAAAAAACTGTGTTATAACATGTACAAAGTTTATATAGCATTGAAAAAAAAAAATGTATACTTATTTATACTGCGAAGAAATACATCAAATGTGAAATTAAATGAACTAAAATAATTGTTAATAAATTGCTCGATATCACCCTCAATCTCCTCGACATCGAGACGCCGGAGCAGATAAGTAAAAATTCATTCAACTGAGAAAAGACGAGAACAATGCAACGAAAACGAAATGCAAGATAAAAATCAGCCCAAGCGATTTGTTTGAAGGTGACACGCGGAGCCAACGATATCTTCGGGTGGATATTTTTTTTCTCTCTAGACGTAATTTTATCACCTTTCCCTTATTGTTAATCTTTCGTTTGGGTTGGATTTTCTTCGGTCGTCAAAAAAGGTGACTCATAAACCTATCTCCACAGGCATGCGAAAAGGAAAAACGCTACCATGGACTGCCACATACCGTCCGGGCGGGCACATGCTCCATTTTCTGTCCCCAGATTATGTTGGAGGCAGTCTCCTACGCTCCCGGTGTGCTGTGTGTTTTGCGATCGTAGCCAAAAGTACGGTTTTATTTTCGGAGAAGCTCAGATTGTTTTTTATTTTGCTGGTTTTGTTTGTCTTTTTCGAACGAGTAACGACTTTATGTCTGTGCCTTTTCTATCATGCGTTGCTTCGAGTCGAGTCGAACAAGAGCAAACCAGTATCAGCCGAGGCGACGAAACGCAGGCGAACATCGGAAAAGGCACGTCCGCGGCGGTGGCAGTCGTAAAAATGGTCCGAGCGTCTCATTGTACTTTTTATGTATTGCCCATTTAGCGGCGGGGACGACGAAGAGGGAAGGCCTGACTGTTTGATCGAGATATTTTTAAGAAGGTACTTCGGCGAGTCACGCAGTTCCCACCGGGAGGGCAAACGGAATTACCTTCATTTGCCCTAAGTTCGCCATTCCTTCAAAATCGAAATAAATGCCTACGTTTATGCATAAACAAAATACAGATAATACATTTTATCGAGCCCTTGCATCATCGCTTGAACTTTTCATTATCGATTTGGCATACGATTTTTGTTGGCCGAAAAAAAACAACAGTGTACCTGCTAGCTCCTTTCATACTGTTCGACAACTTTCAAAAGCATACAAATCGGCGAGAAAACTTCTCTCCAAGCATCAACAAAACACACTTTATTTTCGAAATGGTATGATTTGGCGCTAGCAGAACGCAACCGACTGCAAACAATAAAACGATCCCACCAGACTGGCTGTCTCCTAGCAAAGACCTTTGGCAAACACGCTGAAGGACGAAGAAGCCACAGCCTTTGTCGCAGCTCGGCCGGCCACTTAATATGGCGAACGAGGCTCGATGGCACTAAATGGACGAGCGGAAAAAATGAAAATAAAATAAAAATAAACGAGAAAACAGAAAACCATGCTTGGAACGATTCGGTTTCCCAGTGAAGGCACTTTTCAGCTGCGCTCGGAACTGCTGGTCGAATAATCTTCACTTTTGCTGCTTTTATGATAATGAAATCCCAAAAGGATTTCGCGCCAGTGAAAGCGGCGAAACACACGCCGAAGAGAAGTTCATTTCCCTTCGCCCTTCGGCTTGGAAGACGTCGACGACGACGACGAGCTGGCTCTTTTTGATCCGATCGGTTACAGAATGTCGTCCAGATTACATTTTTCCACCCGAACTGTGTCGAAGTGGCAAAGTGAGTTTTTCCAACACGGGACCCATGGGTTTTTTAAACCACTCCACCCATCCGAACTTTGACTGAAAACAGAAACAAAAGCTCGACTCTGGTTCGGGAATGTTGCTCCCGTAATAAAATTTTCTTCCAAAATAAAAAACAACGTATACAACACACCAGACATCCAACGGTCCCTGAGTGGGAAAACTATTCGGTCTGAGACATATTACAAATTCGCTGGAAAACCCATCTCAACCGAAAGCACTCAAACACGCTCACGATCAAAAGCCGGGCTCGGCTTTGGGCGAGCACAATTCCATCACCGAAGCAAACCGGAATGTGGAATGTCAACTCCGGGAAATGGGAGGGAAAAATTGAAAAGCGGCAAGTCCGGGCGGGCTCAGCTTGTCAAAGCACTTTTTCAAAACTTAAAAATTCTTTCCTCCGGCAGTCCCTGTGGGGAAAAACAGCATACTTTGGGAAAGTTTGGCGTGCAAAACTATGCCAAGGCCAGACGAACTTCGCCAAAAAAGGTCGGGCGAAGGAGATTAGCAAACGTTTACGCAAGGATTTGGGGGTGGGAGGAAGAACAAGGCTGGGTAGGGCTTTAAAATGCGTCATAGATAAGGTCATGAATCAAGTGACCCACGGGAAACTGAGAGCTGACCAGCGAGGTTAATCTATGTACGATAAGACGATTGGATACTTCTTCCCTTGGTGGCGCACAGAAACGTCATTGTTTTTATATAATCAAAGTTATCTGAGAAATTATGCGGTGAATTTAAACTCGGAAGGCAATCTTATCGGTGCTACAGTATCTGTTCTATTTGGCAAGACAACGCTGAACATAAGATTTGAGATACTGCTGCACGGGTTCATTCTTTTCCAGCACGTGTTTGGAAGCACTTAAGAAGATTTATGAGAGAATTCACTTTCTTTGTATCTACAAACGGTACACGATGGTTTCACTGGCGAATAGTTGAAGGAGAAAAGAACCACATGTAGAGTCTGCGAAATTCGGCCAACAAAGGATGTGATGCTTTGTAACACATAACCGTTACACGAGGACGAGGACGCAGATGTGCCTGACAAGCCAATTATTAGCCAGCCGGTGGAGGGCGGGAGGAGTGTGCGAAGCAAAGAGGGCAAAACGGCCGTACCGGAAGCAAGCATGTCTCGCGTTAGGAGACGCAACGAAGCATCATTGTACCGTCACGGGCTCACGCTCTCAGGATCACATCATGGCGAACGACGGTGAACAGTCGAACAGTTTCACTTCCCCAGTCGGGGATCAACGTGATGGTAATGGCGGAAGGCTGGAGGTGGAGTGCGACAACACAGCACCATGTCAGCCCGATATGTCACAGAAGTCAGGATTTTTTTGCTGGCTTTCAGACTGGCAGGCACAACAGCGACTGAAAGCGAGCAATCAGAGACGTTGTTTATGATGTTGATGTACGGTGGAACTAGTCATTTTTGTTATTCTTTTTTCGTAATATTTTAGATGATGTCTACCATCTATGCCAAACGACGGTACAAGCTAAAACCGTCCATTGAACAGATTTGAACCCCTTCGCAAATACAGCCTTTAAGCGAAGTGTTGAGAAAAAGGATCCGGATAGGATTCTGCGACTCGATCCAAAATTGATCAGTTCCGGATCTAGGATTCAAGACATTGTATTTGAATTCCTTGGGATGCACATCCCGAGCTTTGGATCCCTTAGTATCCTGCAGATATCTCATAGTAGCACATGGAACCACTATGTATTTAAAATCTGATATTGATATCCCACGCATAGTCACTCCCAAAGATCAATTCTATGTTCACAATGTTCAATGTTTACAATGTTTACAATCCAACAATCCAGAAAAACTTTATACACATTCATAGTCATTGACTACCGTATAATTCCCGTACAAAATTGCTTCGTCTGACAAACTAGCGGAAATTGTATAAATGCATATAATTCATGATTAAAACCTATAAAACCTTACACGACTTCTTTCCTTTGTGTACGTGGATAGTCAGACCTCTCGTACAGAAGAGGGTCCCGGTCTCGGTTGGGATTCGAATACAGAACTGTCATCTGTCATAGCACGGATTCGGATCGGATTCAGAAGAGCTATCCCAAGTCAGCTCGAGATTGGTTGGATGGAGTCTCAGCTGGGATCAGATTGTCTCATCACTACTTCTTTCCTTTCACCCCAATCGCTCCGAGTGGCTCAATTTAAAAGATAACCAACACAAACGCAAACAAACAATAAAATAAAATACGCTAATCCAATCATGTTTCGTTCTTAAATAAATCAGTTTCCATGCACAGGGGGAAGGGGCACGAATAGAGTCGATCAAATTTTGGCTTCAATTGCACCCCGACGATTCACACGATTGGCTGAAATTAAATTACGAATCCATGGCGCGGCCAACACGTGCCTCCCCCGCCGCAGCGGTCTGCACTACGGCAGAACGATGAGGAAAAACACACCAAACACTGTAGTGGTGTTGTCTGCCAATAACATCGAGCTCAGCATCGGGGCAAAGTGCATTTATTCTCCACAAAAATCCACCCGCCCTTGTTTCGGTGCATGTTTTAATCGATTGCATTGCACAGCAATGCAATGCGGGCAACTCCAACTGGTAGGCAAAAGGTTGCGCAAACAGTACACGCAACGGGATGGAAATAAAGTTGCTCATTAAAATTCAATCTGTTTGATATACTTTAGCCTGTTAATTAATTGAACAATTTATTATTTTTTTAACAAGATTTATCGATACAGAGACAAAAGTCCAATTTAATCGCACAACTCCCACGAGGTTTTGCACCGGATGCTGGACGATTTAATTTGCATTATTTATCCGAAAGAAATATTTCCAGGTGTATTTAATAGGAATTGGGAAAACGTACATTTAGTATTTGGCTGCAATTGGTTTTCTTTATGTTCAACCAATTCATATAATCTGCAACAAGCAAAGGAAAACCAAAAACTATAATCCAGGCTTATTGGCAATTCCAAATATGAAACCATTCGCCATAGTGGTGGTCCATGAATATTTATAAACCATTTCCTTTTCATATTTTTATTTTCTACAGAAAATCACCTCCCGTCAACGCCCACCGAGGGAGGGCTCCAAAACATGCGTGAGGGAAAGCTGTACTGATTTTTCCCCCACACTTTTTCGATTCGTGGCCCCGGAAAACTCCAATAACAAGTTTATCTACAATTCGTCCGAATCCGTCGTACACGAACCGGGCACGTTTGCAAACATAACCGCCCCAAAGTGGGGGTTGGAAATGCTGCGGAAATTGAAAAGGAAAACTGTTTTGATTTGATGTCACTCCGCCGAAATGATTACGCTCGGATCGACCAGGCACCATATTTACTTGCCATCCTTTCAATAAAACGTTGTTGTACACGCAGCAGAAGGCATCATCTTCGTATCGGCTAGCCGGAATTTTTCCTCGTGCTAAATAAAAAAAAGCTCAAGCTGTACATATGCTTGGGAGCATATGTTGGGACTTTGGGTGAAGGTTAGAGACAGAGAAAAACGAACGCCAAAAATCGACCCAAGAAACGCCACAACGACGAATCGTAACGAGCACAATATTTAGTTCCATTCGAATGGCAAATAGAGTCTCCCGGTCGAATCCTGGGCGCACACCTGCGGATCGTGTGAGAGGAAAATTGATTTTCCATTTCCACCACTTACCACCAGCACATATACAGACAGGTTATTGTAATCAACGGTTTTCGGCTCCATTCATACCCCGGACAGTGTAATGAATTTATTGATTCGAACGGCTTCCAATTTGGCAGGACATTGAATGTGGTCCGGAAAGGAAAGAAAGCGGCCCCAAAACGGCGTCGACAATCGAGTGTGGAAATTCGTGTGCCAGCTCGACAGGAAGTCCAATTTTTTTCACATTACCATGCACCCAATACCCTGTGTCTGTGTCACATCGGTTTGCATTTGGTTTTGTGTCATCGTGTGTCAAGCGGGGACGAGGAAAGAAATAAAACGAAACGATTCCAACGTAAGGATCCTATATTCATTCCGATTGCACGATGGCGGCCATTGTGCGCTCACCCACCAGGGCCGTCGATTGGGTTCGATTTAACGGTCGGTCATCCTGTCCTGGTGGTTGGTCATCGCCGCCAATCGACGTGGCACAATCGGCGGACCAATTTTCCATTTTACCAATCGACACTAATTCAACTGTATCCCCCCGGCGCATTTCTCGCCCACCAGGACAAAAAGGACATTATTTAGACGGAATGGCCATCTCGGGCAACATCAGGTTGCGCTCTCCGAACAGCGCTTTGTGCTATATTTATGGCACCGAAAGGTAGGTACTCTTAGGGAAGCCACTCTCCAGTCCTGGGTTTTCCGGTTAGCTACCGGGAAATTTGGGAAACATCGGGACGCTGGAGACGGCTGGGAGGACGGAAAATATCTCCTCCCTTCCCCCTTTCCTCCACGACATGTCCTATGAATAATTTATGATTTATTGACCAACCAATGGATCGATGGGATGAGAAAAACCCTCGTTCCACTTCGTATTTGAGGTGGAAGTGTTCCCCACAGCGTTCGGATGAAGTGCCGTTGTCCTGAAAGTCTATTTTCGGTTTTGATCCATTACCAACATCGCATCGCTGAACACGGAGTGAAGCTAATGCTTTTAGAAATCAACCGAGATAGAGTTGACGGTCGCAAGCTTGTTCCTAACACCCGCCTCCTCCTCTGCCAGAAGTTTAGACACTGCCGAAGGAAAATTTATCCATTGTCTTACGTTGCTAATAAGAAAACTTTGGTTTTGCTCAAGGCTCCAATTTGATGAATTTTGGATAACATTTTAAACATATTTCTTTTGAAGGTACCAGCATCCCGAAAAAATTCAATATTTTACCTCGAAAAATATAAAATCTCCCTGTTTTGTATGTCTTTTTGTGACATAAGGCATTGGTGCAGTGAATGTGGAAATCAGCAAAAACTTTGGAATCACTCCAAATAGTTGCGTTGAGCGAAAAACATCCGTTGAAGATATAAAACTCAGCATTCGTTTTTACCTTCAGAGAACTTCCCGGCGCCGGCATAAGAATAAAACCAGTGTTATTCTTTTAAATCGACTTCTAAAGCCAAAAACCAGATTGAAAAGTCGAGATTTAGTCCAACCGGATCGTGAAAGTACTTGGCAAACGGGAGCGTTGTTGCGTGCTAGCCCGCCATCAGGAAGAAGTACCCATTGGACCCAGATGGCGCCCGATCTGGGATCGAAAAATGTTTGACAGCAGCTGCTGCGACCCGTGAATAATTCTTCAAGGCTGCCGCCGCAGACAAGCGCCGGCTGGCGCCATTTCGACGCCGCCGTCGCCCAATTGTTCATCCACGAGCGCACTTCACAATGTGGCTTTTCTCGGCGAACAAACGCCAAACGCGCGTGGCCGACATTTTCAAGCAATGATTAGCCTTGTTCAGACAAAAACCACAGGACGGATGAGTGTGGGGGGTTTAATGTATGAATATGTCAACCATGCGATCAATCGTTTACAATCAAAATTCCAACTAAGAAAGTCGCTGAAATGTTTCCTATTTAATGACCATGGTGACGGGAACCGTCTCAACACCTTATTCAGCCGAGGAGAGCGGACGTTAGCAAATAAAACATTCACGAAATATCGCCGTCTGCTAACCTTTCGGTCCGCCAGACACCTTCAAAGGTCAAACCGCAGCCGTTAATCAATGCATGTTTGACCAAACCCGGTGGCAAAAGTAAAGCGGTAGTAATCCTCATGGATTAAGCGTCGGTAAATAAACAAACCAGTGCGAATATGCTAATCTTGGTTTTAAGTTCGATAAACGAACGGGGTGGAAATGCACGTTTTCGGTGGTGAGAAACGAGTTCCCAAATCCGTGGCATCGTTTGAAGCTTCCATCAATATTACACGAACGCAACTTCTTTTCGGCCAGTTTGATGTGAATGGCAGTTTTAAATCGTGTTATGGCATAACAATTAAAGGTCAACTTTTTCCCAGTTTACCTTCTTTCTTTCCGTGCTACAAGCATTGACGAGTAACTCCGAAACACCGAAGCACTGATAACGCAATCACATGATAGACGCTGAACGTACGAACTCTGATAGCAAATGTTTGGCAGACAACATTGTCGACCTTCAAATATTTACTCTTTCGTGGAAGTATTTGATTTTATAGCATAGCATATGTTCCAGCAATCAACAAGTATGTTTTCAACCTGATTATGCTTCGATTTATTTAGCAAATATTTGCCAAATGTGTGTACCACACATTGTAAAGCCAAAAAATGAAAACTCCTCCATGGACAGGGAGTTACTTTAAAGAAATCGAAAAATTATCGTTCGTTCCGATTCGTTCCGGAGTTGTAGCTTTTCATTTAATTATTAAAAAAGAGTAACACAACAAATTCAGTTCCGAAAAGTTAAAATTATACTGTGTCCCAAAAACTGATACATGTATCGGAAGGAAAAACGATCCACCGAACTCGTTATAACAAAATGTCACTCCAATTTTCCGTCACACACTTATCCAGCACCGCGTGGACAACAAAACGCGGGGGCGGGAGAGTAAAAACTTTTCCGAGTGAGTTCGGAATGGCCTTGAGGTAAATTTAGGAAAATACACTAAACACATCCGCCCGATGTGTGCTGCTCTCGAGATGGGTTGAGTGTTGCGCGGCCGTATGCTAATTTTCGTATGACGTAAACCCGCCGTAACCGGAGAAAAGTGAAAACGATTTTTCGTTTTGCTCGCTAACCAAATGTTATTGAAATGTTGAACATACCGGCAGTTGGTGGATTTTGACAAGTGTTTATACACGGCGGTAGAAAATGGTTTGTTAGTATTTCTTGTGTGTTTTTTTCTTCTCTGTTCTGCAGTGTTCAGTATCCCCCTCGAGCATCGAAAGAAAACTTGGTTTATTTTTATTTTTACACCTCCGTCGGGCGTTTGCTTGCAATTGTTTATGTTTATATTTTCTTACACGCAGTATTTTAAGCGAGAAAATAGGATTAATTATAATACACATCAACTAGCTTAGGCATTACTAAAGTTGTGACTTATGAATCTTTCACCGAAGAATTCAGATTGATTCATGACTCTTTGAGGATTATTTAAAACAATTCGTTCAAAACATTGACGTATCTTTCAAAACTTTCTTGAATCTTAATGAATCTTCGACGAATCTTTAAAGAATCTTGATGAGTATTTATCGTGATGATTTAATAATTTTGATGGGTACAAACACATTTTAGTCACATTTTAGTAACATTTCAAATCGTCTCTTTATCGAAACAAAGAGTCATTCAGAATCATGCATCTGAATCTCTATTCCTCAACTTTAATGATTACATTATGAAAAGTAAGATCAATTGTTCGCTGAAGTTTGTTTTAAATAAATTTCACCATTGCATTCGTTCAACGAAAACAGCCAAAAGAACGTTCTCGTTAAGTCACATAATCATTCACAGGCTCGTGAAGGACGTTACAAAAATAGTACTTGCAACAAAGTATGCAGAAGAAACAAAGGAAATTTCTTCTAGTAACACATAGAATGCACGAACTACACACAACAGGTGCGCCCTGAAAAGTCCCAAAGGGTGCTTTACCCAGGGGGGGTTGAAAAGCTTTCCGGATGAAAAGTGAACCCTTTTCCACGACAAGTGTGAAGGGGGGAAATTGCAAAAAGAATCTACAGAACTGAAAGATCAAATTTCCTCTCCCTGTTGTGTTTTATTTTTCTCTAAAGGCGCAAACCTTGTGTCCCCGCGGGTGTCAGTTGACATTCAAACTGTCGTTTTGTTGTCTGTTTGTCAGTTCGTTTTGTAAAACGACCCCGCGCTTCACCAGCGAGAGCATTTTGTTTTGTTTTTTTCTTTTCTTGCCTGGCATCGTGTGCCAAGAAATGGAGCTGAGAATGCTCGAAGGGGCACGATTATGGTCTGGTGTTTCAAATGACATCATAACCGATTAGGTACGACCGACTTGGAGGGCTGTTGCTGAAGCACGTGCCAACCAACACTTGAACACCCAACAGACCCCTCCTAGTCGCATTACAAGAAATCGCTTAACGCGGACACTTACCTTTTGCAGCAATTGATGTCTAGCTAAGCTGGAAAGCAACGTACCCGACGACGACCGGCCGGCACCGGCCAGTCGCTCCGGCCAGAACATAAGCATCTGGCTCACGAGATATCCCCCGGTGGAGGCTACCCTCGGTGCGGCCATGTTTACTTCTCGCGCGCGCCCGCTTCACTAAAACTGTGCTAAAGTAGTACTTCGGCTTAGCTTTGCCGCCGTCTGATACTTATTCGGTTTTCTTTTCCTACGCTGGAACTACTAATCACTTATCACTGGAAAGGTGGCGGCGGGCAGGACAAAGGAACAGCAACAACAGGAACAATCACGCGCCGTCGATAACAAACAACACAACACTTCCGAGGGCTCCCTTTAAAAACTCACACTAACCTATGGCCCCCAAAAACACAATTGGCGCCAGGCACACATACACACACGCACGCACACCACGCACTCACTCACACACACCGCGCACCTTTGAAGACCGGAAAACACTACACCACTGGCATCGGCTGCGAGATAAATCGGCATATTATGAATTGGAAAAGATAAACAAAACGAGTTTTGTGTACGCGGAATCGTAAGATTCGAGGTATGATTTCGATAGGAAAATGAGTGAAGGTATTTTAAAAAGAAATGTTAAACTAATGGAAAGTGATAAAATGTAACTCTTGCACAACAGGGGCTTGAAATCACACACTATAATTGAAAAATAAAATATCTTAAGAAATTAGCACAATTCAAATTCCTTCCACAGCTTGCTCTTCACGCAAAACGTGCACGTCTCATCTTCCTGCCAAGGTTTTCAAACTCCTTCGCACACACTGGACCGGTCTGTCGAAAATGTTCGCCCGTATGTGATAACCGTACACACCCCCCTCAACCCCTTCCCACGGCAGGGCTACCCTACAAGGCGCCAAGTCGCGGTCACGAAGCCGACGAGAGGCCGTCCGTTGGAATCTGTACGGAGTCGACGATGACGGAATGCTGGCAGTCACCGCAGTAGACGACGCTTCGCAAAACATTCGCGGACAGCATACTTTTTTTTCTTCTCTTCTTTCCATTTGACCTCCTCGCACAAAACAGCACACACACACACACACGTACACTATCCCGCGATGAACTTCTATACGGATCCGCGGGTCGGTTCTTCGCTTCCTCCGGGGTGGTTTTACTTTTTTTCGGATGAAACACTTCTGCGCTCCACACACTCCACACGGTTCTATTTCTCGCTGGCGACGGCGCGTGTTCTGGTGCTGCGGGGGCTCGCACACCAACACGCACGGCTGAAAACCGGTCGCGGGATTTTTACATTCGACGTTTCTTCAGCTGCCGCAGCGTCGCCGGAACGTCGCCTAACGAAACATGATTTTCTTAGCACTCGAATCGGCGCTGTTGAACGATCTTTCTCCACCTTGCTTATCATCGCCCGGGCGAATAGAAACGACTCTGCCTACTACTCTGTGCCGGTGTGACGATATGATTGCTACGATTTCTCAATCTCCATCGCCACCAGGTTTTCCGTCTATTTCCGCGTCAAACACGTTTTTCCATTCCTGCACATACCTGAGGAACAACGCATAAAACACGGAACCAACTTCAGTCCGGGACAGCGAACCGTTTTGACAGTCGGGAGCTCGCACCACCTCGCGCCGACCGGCTTTTTTGCCCGGGACAAAGACATTCAAAGATGGTGCGGGCTTGACGGTGCCCGGCGCATGGATGCTGGTACCCTGCTGCTGCTGCTGGTGGTTTGGTTATGCGGTTTTTCTGTTTACTTCACGTTGAAGATGTCAGACCACGATGTGCCCATCCCGCCCATCGTAAGCGACGAATGTTTGAACCCAGGCTCACGCACTTCCTTGCTCCACAACTATCGGTATTCTCCCTGCGTACACCTACGCAAAATCGAAATAGAAAATTTAACCATGACTCACGGTCGATGGGAGCGCTTCAAACCGCGCACGTTACAGGTCGTATAAAGGAAACACTGGAACTTCACAGGATATTTGATTCACAAACACACACACCCACGCGCGGAAAGGATGAAAAACTCCCAAAACACGTTCGGTTCCGTTCAATCCTGGAACAACACCTGCTACAGGAGCCTGTGAAAACACGCAGATACCTTTTTGACGCTCCCTCCCCCCTCTCGAACCCACCTCTCACACCACCTGCGCTGCTCAGGTGGATTTGTACAGGGGAATTTCCTGCTTGTCAAGCAATCGCACTTGCTGTGGTGTGGTCGCCTCGGACGACCTTTCCTGCGCTAAACACCGTACGGGACTGATTGGGCAGCATGATTTGTTTTGCTATTTTAGCACATTTTACAAGGGCGCTCCTTTGACAGCTGGTTCGTCCGGTGCGTTGCGTGTTTATACGGTAGCGTTGAAGCGCGGTTCGACTCGCCACGCAAGGTGCACTGCAAACCTCCGTTTATGGCAGTTTGAATTGTTACCGCTTTGCCAGCAGCGAGAATTATTCGATTGTGCAGCGATTTGAGAAGACGCATTTTTCGAGAAACGAAATGTTTACCCTCTAAATAGTTACTTTAGTCATAAACAAGTCAATTGTTTTACAAACACGAGGTTCACATTGGATTTTCATAAAAATCACTTCGTAGTTTATCCAATCGTTCCGCGTGGTGATTAGAAATTACTAAGCCTTTTAGAATTAAAGCCTTTTACGGTACCGCCAATCAAAGACTTTGATTAGCCGATATATTGCTTCTGTTAAATCACTTCTACCAAGGAAATAATAAATAGGAACTTTTCTTCAGAATACTGTTTGAATATTTATCAAGGATAAGCAGAGTAAAATAACTGAAAGTTATATGTTGTTAAGACACGGCCACTTTATGGCCCTACAGTAAGCAGTAACGAAACATTTCTTTCGGGTGATGAAAAGAAGAAAATGCACGCTCTTCACATTCACGGGTTTCGTTAAGGTTTTATTTCAAGTCAAGATTGAACTTGTTTTAAATTTTTATCGCATTTTAATCTCGCATTTCTCCTGCGTCTCATGACTATCGTCCGCTATCCTTACAATCTACGCGTTGGGAGCTGCCAGGAACATCCGCTAACCGTGATGCCTTTAACCTACGCCCGATTTGCTTCTGCATTGCCTTCAGATTTTAGACATTATTTACATAAGTTTTTGTTGTTTGCTGGTGCCAAAATGAATATACGGGGACCATTTGCAGCTCGGTTTGTCAACTGTCTACTAAGCATTTTAAAATTAACTATAAATAGCTCAATTAAACCATCCCTCATTTCCATTTCTTCATTCGGCTCCGGCGCATTAGTTACGCCGTTCGCTTTAGTCCAGGTCACTTCATTTGATCCTATCTAGTACTTACAACACTCGCCACTCGCACTTGCAGGAAGTTCGCTAAATCGTATAACAACATGCTTCACCGTAACGCGGTTGTACCATTACATGTTAGTTCAATACTTGTATTATTGTATTCACATCACGGAACAGTAATCAAGGATCGTTCATCCCGTTTTTCTACACTTCGGGAAAATAACTTCGTCCCTCCACAGCGATTAAAAGCTCTGTCTCTCTATCTCCCTCTCGTTCTCTGTAGGTTGATGGCCCTTTGGAACGCCTCGGCGCTGCCTACAAGTATTACATTCTGTTCAAACTATTTTCTCTATCAAGCACCTGAAACTGCAAGCCGAAATAATAGTTCCTCTGACCGGTGTATGGGAATTTTGACATATAATTATTAGCTCTCTTGCTGTGTTGCTGGGAATTTCGATATGTTGATTATTTGCTTTAGGTTTTCCAGACTGACGAGGTCCTGATTTGTTGAATCTTTTTTTCTTTTTTGGTATATTTCTTCTCTCTTAAAGTTTACCCTCTTACATACATCCTGAAGCATTTATAATTGATATCTTAGTGTTTTTTTTTTGTTTCATTGGGGAAATTTTTCTCTTTCTTCCCTAAAGCATCATATTTTCATTCTCTGTGAAGAAGGTAGTTGTTCGTACTGGACATATCTGCGCCGCTAGCATTATTTCTATTTATTGACCAACACTGTTGACGTGTTGTTAAGTATCTTAGCTGTGGGAGAAACAAACAAAAGGGAACGAGGCGTTTTATCGCGACACGCTAAGTACTAACGCATTTGTTCGCATTCCGATGCACCCGCCTTCAGTAATACACGACGCATCAAAGCGGCCCCACAGCGAACCATCGATTAAACTAAACTTTTGTTAAACAAAAAGTGGCCATTTGATTGGTTTAATGTTAGTAATTTGTTCGTTGAAACGTGATACTAACGAGTGGAGTTTAACAAATAATATAAAAATACTATCGCTATAAATTATGGCTAAGGAACAAGCCACAGCTTCCGGTCTCGTTGGCGCATTTACAAAGCTTGGATGAACTTGAAGAAGCTTTTTCGTTCGAAGCTTTTCCAGGACATCGATTCAGGACACCGTACCGGTTGCTTTGATTGCTTTCAGTGTGTGAACTAAAGCACATATTTGTTCAAACAATATAAACGGCCGAATAGCGTGCTTTAAAACATATTACACGAAACGAAGTGGCTTGTGTAAACAAAAATTATTCTGTTGAGCTATTTACCCGTCAGTTTGCATTAATTCTGTAGATTAAAATTAATTTTCTTCATTCACGCTTCGAGGGCAAAGAAACGTCAGGACTAAATTCTGATGGTTTGTGTAAAACGAGCGGTTTGGCAGGTTGATCAGTCATTGAGCTGAAAAACAAAACTAACCCTCGGGAAGGCAACGATCTCGAATACTTTAAAACCATATTTTGCTGCGAATCCTACTAATGGTTCGGCTTTGACTAACTGGGGTGGTTGAGCTTAACTTAAGCTACCTCTTTGAAACGTTATGCACAGTTTTTGTTTGTAATTTTTACAAGCTTTACAGTATAATATATCCCTTCCGCTAATGGATGCTATGTTTAACCACCTGTTACCCGCATTTATCACGCATTTCCCTTTTCCCTTTTGCAACGTGTTTCTTGACACAACGGACCATCAATGTGGCTAGCGCAGTCCACCGTTCACGTTGCTCTACGAATCCCGTCGGCATCGAATCGTTCGTTAAGATGTCACCGAAAGGTCCTCCTTCAGCCACTGGGGAATAGGTCGCGAGCCGAGCTTTTTCAACAGTTTCACCAGCGCTTGGTTGTGAATGCGATAATACCTGAAACAGAGGAAGGGCGAAATAACGATAATGAAAAATCGATTCATAGTGTCCTCCGTTGGGGCAACACACTTTTGCAGCATTTTAGCACTCCGGTCGTCCATCGGTGGATACTGGCGGCCCTTCGATTTGCCGAGACACTTGTTTCGGTTCTCCGACACCACCTGGCAGTAGAAACCTTTCTTATTGTCGAATCGTAGGTGCTGGCTGTAGTCGAACAGGGGCAGTTTGAGGAAGCGCTGCAGGTCCATCATCACGGTGACCGGGTTCGACTTGAGCTGCTCGCCGTCGATGATGTACAGCTGCTGCTGGGGGTAGCACGCCAACCAGCGCTCGAGGTGCTGCGCGTACTTGCCCGGATTGAGACAGCGGTTGCGCAGGTCGCGTAGGGCTTTCGGTTCCCCTTCGGAGGCAGTGATAACCTAAAATGAGTCGATATGTTAGAAACCCAATCGAATCAGTGATCGGTGGAGGGTCCTTACCTGATAAAAGCTATAGTTGTTTGCGATCGGATCACCGTGCGCCTTTATGTGCTGGTACCAGGAGTAGGCTCGCTTGGCCGGCGAGATCAGTATGGTGACCAGCTGCGCCTTCGGTAGCAAGGCGTGGGCGCGCCTCGGCACCAGCTCACCGTCGAAGTAGGTAGCCGACTTTTCGAACATAAACTTATCGTCGGTGTCGTTCGGTTGGAGGGGGAAAAAGTTCAAGTACCAATCGAGCCCCCGGTAGTAGTTGTTCCCGTTGAAGAACTGTATCTCCTCGAACGTGTCCGAGTTGGGTAGGTTGCTCGCGACGGCCGGATGCATGCTGAGGAACGTGTAGAACGCCGTCGAGCCCGTCTTCTGTGGGCCGAGACCGAGCAGTTTCGGGAGCGTTGTGCGTCGCTTATTGCCAGCCCAAATCTTAGCGTGTCGTGGATCATCCGCCGGGTTACCCCAGATTGGATCACGCTCCTCGGGGTGCAGCCGGAAGTACAGCTCGCCGAGTTTGAGCGGTGGAACGGAGGTGAGATTGAGGTTGGTCCAGCAGCGAAGGAACTTGATCACCGACTCGAACGTGTACAATGCGAGTCGATCGTTACCGTAGTTGGACATGTGTGTCATAAAGATGTTGATCGGGTTGTACACGATCGTCTGGAACAGTTCGCCACCCCGGATCGACTCGTCCAGCTTGTCCCGACCGCCCGGATAACTGTCGATGCAGATCGTGTGGGTAAACAGACCGCAGGTTTGCCGGGGCAGCACCATAATGTTCCGATGGATGAACCCTCGGCGTAGGCGGGCCGGTCGCAGGTGCGGATACTCCTCGGTCGAGGTGACCTTGATGTTCCACACTTTTTTCCACGCGGTATAGAGAACTTCGTGCGCCGGATAGACACCCGAGTGGTGCGGCGATACCGAATACCCCGAATCGGTCGGGATGCCGTGCTCTTTGGCAAAGTCCTTGTTCAGCATCATGTCGTTCATCAGCTGCGTCACGTTATCGTACAGATGTGGCTGTTGATGGTTCCACATGTGTGAAAACCAATTGAACTGGCCCACATTTCGGAGTAGCATGTCATCTCCAAGGTTTTCCTCGTGCGTGCCATGGTGGAAGTACTTGCCGGAGAAGCCCAGGTTGAACCGAAATCCGGGCACCATCTCGCCGATGCGGTTCTGCGTTGCTATAAGCGCGTGCACATCGTCCGGTTTAAGCCGGGTGCCTTTCTCACCAACAAAGATATCGTCGATGTCGATCAGAATGCGCCGTTCCAGGTTCAAACTGAGCTGCCCGTGGCTTAGGTAAGACAACGAGTCGAGGAAGAGCAATCGATGCAGCCAGAACTTTAATCCCGAGCCGAACAGTATCCGCTGGATTCCGTCGAGCTGGCCGTGGTCCTGAAGAACGGTCGCCAGTGGAGGCTGCGCCACCCCATCGGTCGGGTAGTCCATCACATTCTTCTGGGCCCACTCGAGCGGTTCGTATCCGCTGTGGTTGTGCTGGAAGATGGCCCAATCGTTGCCGGGCAGCGGACCCCAGGCCGTATCGCCGGCACGTGTCAACCGCAGCACAGGCGATCCCGGGTTGAGGCTGGCGTCCCGCAACCGCAGGTTCGTATGCACGTACAGCGGGAACCCGCGCAGCTGCGCCCCGACCAGCGTTTCCTCGCTCGGGCTCACGAACCCAATGATGCCGACCGAGTAGTCACGGCAGTACTTGTCCAACAACTGCCGGTTCCAGTTGTCCATGTTAAGATACTTGTCCAGGTTTTCGAACACGATCACACCGTACCGGCCCTTGTCCTGGTTCGTCAGCACCGGGAGGCTCTTGCCGGCCACTTCCACTTTGTACCTTTGAGGAGAGAAAAAAAGGAAAAAATCCATTAAATTGGGATACAATGGTTCCACGAAGTAAACACGATCGATGATAGAACTTCAGAAGGAATGATTTGCGGTACGTGGGATAAATTAGTGGTTTCCCATTTTCCCGCTCATGGGAGGAAATTCCGCACGGTTTGCGAAACCACGTCGACCCAAACGCACCGATTGTTGGCCACCGATTCAACGTACCAGAAACCACAATCCGGTGGTTTTGCAGGCATTTTTTTTGTTTTGCTCCAGCATGTTGAAATTAATATATCGAACACTGGTTTGTCTGCTTCAAGGATGTGTGAGGCATATTATTTGCGCTATTCAGCCCATGTAGCAAAATTGTCATGGATGAAAAATGTTCTATTATATTTGACATCCTTTTTGCGTAGATTTTTGGGTATTTGTAAAAGTAAATTTAGTTCAATTATTACTTTAATATACCACCCGCGTTAACAGTAGGATCCAAACAGCGGTTATTCTGACCACAACGCATTTTTCGATTTTAATATTAAAAAAAAACGGATAAATATTTTTTCAAACAAAAATAGGCCTTTTCTTAAAGACTTAAAGCTACAGCTAAAACATATTGCCGTTATTTATGGTCTTTGAGTTCAGTTTGTGGCGTCATTTGTCATCTTAAAAATATTAAATTACTTTTTAAAGGCACTTTAATGTACAAGATTTTGAGCGCACTTTTTTTTTGAATTTACATAACACATTGTGAAAAACTAAAAGCTGAAAAACGCTCTTTTTAATTCACCCTGTTTTACTTAACACGTTGACTGCCAAGCCTTTTTAGAATAGTTTTTAGTACAATCTTTTTCGATTAAATTTGGTTATAAAATTTATTAAACATTCGGTTTTCGACGATCTGGCATAGACTAACCTGCCCAGAGAATCAGTTTTAAATATTACTATAATTTCCATGTTGCAGTTTCGTATATTTATGAGGCAAAAACTCTTTAGAACTAATGACACAGCTGGCTATCAAAAATGACAGTCATGGCAGTCAACGTGTTAACTGAGCTAGCGGAATGATGAAATCCGTTTACGGATTTGAAAAATCTTTTAAAATGACGAAGTTATAGTGTTTTTTAAAGAGCGGTCAAAATGACTCGAAAGGGGAAAATTTTAAACCGAAAAAGCATGTTTACATCTACAAGGATTTTATACCGGTCTTTCGTTAAGGAGGTGTAAAGTACTTATAAGCTCTTAGCTTGAGTGGCGTATAATTATTTTTACAATAGAAATTTCAAGTAGAAGCAAAATCAAGTAAAAAAACCTGAATTAACGGATTGAAGTACTTCGCAGAACCATCGATCCGTTCTCTTCTACGAATGAATCAGCACAAAGGGAAAATTTAACCACAAAGATAACGATGATGGTCATCGTATCACTGTAAAAGGTATTTAAACATGTCACTACACCTGAACGTTTCAATTTCCCTTCATTTCAATTCCGTCCGTTCTGGGAAATGATTTATCACACAACGCCCCGTTTGGTCCATCCACACACACACAGACATCACCATCGGTAATGGAGACATAACGAGATTAATCTCCATTCTTCTTATGGTCAGTGCCGTAACTGGACGATGAATTATGTCTTCGGGAAAAACGAGAGATATGCAACTGAAGAGGCGACGTCCCAACCCCAGCCCTCAACAATGGGGAGTTTTCCATTCGCTCGAATATTAATGACATTTTCACCGGTGCTGGCCCAACTCAAAATTACTTTCCGCCTGTCATATCCTTTGCTCGTCGTGCAACGGTTTTCAACCCCGACGGTACCCAGCTGTGTTTGTGTGCAGCTTACAAAAGCTTCTCCGAATCTCCATTTGTATCCAGTCCGGTTCCGGTCCGTGGACCGTCTTTGGCCGTCGAGAAGGTTTCGCCAGCGCATGCAATTAATTCAGCTGGATCTTCTTTCGCACATACACATGTCGTCTTTTGGAAAGGGGAGTCGGCTTCACTTCATCTCCGGTAGACACTTAGCGGTGACTAGGAAAACTCCTGTTCATTTCTTCCCCATTCCGAGGAGTTTTGCCGTTCTGGAAATTATTATGTCTGTGTCGGTATTAAAATGTTTCACCTCCCACCACCACTTCCTTCTCTCAAGTAGCCACATAACCCCTTGTCTCCCTCCTCTTCCTGTGTTAGTTATAGTTTCTTGTGTCTTGTGTCGGCAGCGAAATGCAGGAGCGAGCGTCTGCGAGCCACGCAAATCAACATTGTTAGCCCGGAAGTTTTGAAGTCCTTCCAGGTCGGAGGGTTGCACGGGTTGGTTTCACCATCCCGCGCCGGTGGGCAACATGGGCCGAAGGATAACATACAGTGCCGACCGCTGCTAACCGGAGGTTGACCATAATTCAGGTGAAGACCGTCACCATAAAGAGTACAGAGGTTGCGGTCAGGGGAAGGGCGGTGCTGATGACGGGGGGCTGGAAGGAAGAAAGCATGCCATAAATCCTGCCGATGCAGATTAACTGCGTGCAGTTTTCATATGCGCCCGAGCAGAGGACGCAAAGGGTTGAAGGCTGAAGGACACGCCGGCGGCTCATTTGTATGCGAATAAATAAGCTTCGTAAAGAATGTGTGCAAGCCATCGGGGTTTTCCGAGAGTTAAAGTTGGTGGAAGGATCAACTTTAAAGATGGAGTTCTCTCATTCATTACTTCGCTTACGATATTTGGATAACTGCAAGTATTGTGTTGAATTTGATGTACTAAATATAGTATAATAAAATCAAATTTGTTTTGTGTGTTCATCGGAGTGAAATTGTGATTAATTGATAATGAACAAATATCGGTTTGAGCTCTCGTTAAACTGATATGGGTTTGAACAACACTGATATATATTTCTAGGAAATATAAAAACAATGCCAATTCACGTTAATGTGATCAAAGGAAATATAATCTTCAAAGCTCGTTATGCTCAGATAGATTAAAAATACATGTTCGATATCATTATTAGAGTACCCTACAACGTTTATATCCGATTTCACCAATAAACAACCATCAAACCAGCAATTAAATGAAAAACAAATTGCAAAAAACCAACCAGTCATCAAACAGCGACGGCATAAACCATAATTAACGCCGATCGCATACTTGCATGTTCAACATCGCTGTAATAAAGGGGGCTTTTCGTGTTCGACAAGCGTCAACAGCGAGCATTATATTAAAATAGCAAAGTAAAAAAAAAAACAGGGACCCATCCTCTCCCGTTGGCCATGTCAAAACCCTTGCAAACATATCCTCTAATGATCGGCCTGCACACCACCACCGTTTTCCGGCCCGATGGTTGCATCCTTTCCACCGACAAAATGCAAATGAAACGGTTACAAAAACGCGAAAAGCTTTCAAATGAACCTGACAGCCCGGGCGTTGTGTCGGTCAGCTGCGCCGGGTGTCAATGGAAAAGTTTTGATTTATTATTATGCTAATTGAGTGCTCGCGCTTTTAACTTTTTTCCAACACTATTAAGCTTCCCCACCACCCCCCACACGCGGGCCCCAACCCGACCAACTTCTTTCCCAAGTGTTACGGGGTTTTTGGTGCAATTTTACCCGCGCCTGAGGGAAAACTACTTCACCGAGGTGCCAATACCGGTGGGTGATGATTTTCCAACGTCGTGGGCGTTGATGATTAAGCTAAAAGTAAATCCATCCTTGCCCGAGCTGCGGACTAGGAAGGAGTTACTGCTAAAGGAAAACTCGAGCGTAAGGTAAGCAAAAAGGACGAAGATGGTGATGATGATGATGATGCAGAGTAAGGCTACCCCCGGGGGGAGTAGTAGAATTGAGGTAAGATAAAAGGGAGCGCTTTTTCAGACCCACTCCTTTCTCTAAACTCCTCCCTCTCAGATGCTTTCGGTTGATCAATGCGAAAGGTAGATTTATGTTAATTAAGTAGTTCGTAATTAATCACACCTCCGCGCAAAAGGGCATCAAAAGCGACTCCCGAGGCGTTGCGTTCGTTTTTTTTCTCCTACCCATTTCGATGATCTGGGACACACTCAGGGTTTTGTTCTTTACTTCGGCGCGAGCTACCGACGATCTCTGCTGCTCGAAGTAGAACGATGCGGATCGCGTGTTCCGCCACCGACAAGGTAAGAGAAAAATCTGCAAACGCGCTTTTTCAGAAGTACTTCTTTATTTTCCAAGATAAAGATCAACACCATTAGTTTCCATTACGGTTCAGTGCGTGAGAGCTTCCATCTTTCCTAGTTCTGTTGAATTGCAATGAGAGAACATTTTATGCAAAGTTCCTGTCACAAAACGAACGGCAAGACATACATTACGGTTTTACTGTCGATGTAATAAAATTTCAAATAATTTAGTTCTTAAATCAGCGAATTATGGGGATAAACCTTTCCTAAATAGGCAACCAATGGAATAGGACGCTGATATGTATATAACTTCCTTTTTTATTACATTTCCGCAGAAGGACTTCCAATAGAAAACTACAGATAGTGTCCCCATTTTCAGACAGTTATGTTCTTCCCCTTTCCTATAAAAAATAACTAGTTTATTTATTTCACATCCAAAGCTTCCGTACGCGTTCAATCTTTTGTGCGGCGCGCGAAGAAACACTTCGAACGACTGACAAGAGAATAATAAAACCGTTCCATTTGGCCATCTTTTAGTGGAAAACTTTGCACAATCTACATGCCATAAAAATGAATAATTCGCCATCGCACGCTGCGCCTGTCAACAGTATCCCGTGTCCATCCAACAACGATCCACCAACGTCGTCCCGGCAATCCATCGTGGACGGCGTGTCCAACCAAACATACAAACACTCACAAACCTCACCGTGGCAAAGATAAAAACGAAGGAAGTAAAGCGTCAAGAGCAGAGACGAACGGAATCCAGCCTAGGCCCGAACGAAGGTGGCTCCTTTTATAATTTGAAAAATGGCCAGCCTATCATTTTTCATGACACATTTATACCAACCACCACCCGGCAAAAGCTTCCGTCGTGTAATGCCGGTAGCATCGAGCGCCACGGATCCGTCGGTGGGAGAAACCCGCCCAGACCGCGCCAGACATAAGAACACGGATTTGATACGTATCTATAAACAACGCAAACGCTTGGACACGATTCGTACATCCTCTTTCCCTTTCACCCTATCTCTGCGATGCGGAGGTCCTTTTTTTTCGTCGACCGGCACCACCACAGGGTGGTGTTATCGCCGTCGTGCTGGGCTTGGTTATTGTCGCCGCGTGGTTTCGCTATTGCGCCACTATATGAACTGCCTCCAACTCCACTCGAGAGAACGAGAGAAGACAAACGATGTCCGGCGCATCTTCGGGCGTGGAGGCAAAAGAATACAAATAGCAGAATGAAGTAACATCCGATAGTCTCGTCTGGTTGGAATCGTTGACCGAGCTGGGTTGGCCGGTTCCGGTTTGCAAGGGACACACTGTGAAAGATATATTCCTGCACAACACACTTCAGCGTGAACGAGGGTTAAATACTGTCGTGAAAAGAGGTGCCTAGCCTAAGAAGAAGTAAGCTTGACAAACAACTTGCCTTGGAGTGTGGCACACATTCCTAGGGTATGTTAATGTAGTAGCAGTCGAATTGGGAAAAGAAAAAAAGAGGTTTCGATGATCTCAAGCTCATAAACCAGTCTGTTCTATCATAATTTATCCACCAAAATTATGTGAGTGTATGCCCTTCCTCTTGCTAATTTATCCAAAGTTTTTGTCAAATGTTAGTGTACGAAACACTTCACTTCACTAACGCCAGTATCGTGAATTAATTCTTGGAACTAATTTTTCTAATTTAGCAATCCACCAAAGAATTTATAAGGTTTGCTTGCGTTCTTAATAAATAAAGTTCACTCCTGTTTGGAAAATCTCCTCAGGCACGTTTCTGTATTGGGTTGATTATGAACGCTGCTATCTACTGATAACTTGTGTTTTCAAATATCAAAAAGTTTACATCTAATTATGTAACTGTGATACGCCACTTTGAAAAATGATTTTTTTCTAATCAGTATAATCAAGAGTCTAGTGATTTTGCTTATGAACAACTTGTTATTCTTATGGATGCAATAAGCAATATTTATGAGCATTTGTTTCATACTAAAACACAAGTCACACAGAATTGCCATTCCAATGCTCTTGTTTATGCGCACTTACCAACTAAATGCAATCGGAAAGAAACATATAATAGAGTGTGAGTTTCCATTTTTCCTCCACATCAGACACTTTTGGCGTGCTTGACCAACCGGTGTTATCGGCGAGGGAAAAACACGAGCAAAAGACCGGACAATGTCCAATGTTGAGCCAGCAGGAATGTCATCCACCATCTTCATCCTCTTCTTCACTCGCCTTCCCCCAGCACAAGCGTTATTTCGCGTGAAAAACGTGCCCCGATGGCGCGGGATAAATGGAATGCATTAATGCATCCACGGCCGCGACCCTTCCCGGTGGTGGTGGTAGTGGTATGGCTAGAGGATCGGTTGGCCTACAATTCAATTACAGGCGCTTATCGATGCATCGATCGTGTTGTTGCCTGCCGTGGAAGCCTGTCTCGTGTAATAAGATGACGGGGACAGTTTTATTAAGCTCCTTTCGGACCGTCCAGCATGACCGCGCGATGATGATGGCCGGCAGAGTGGTGCTTTATTTTTTGCCTTTCCTCCGCACGGGAGGAGTTTATGAAATCAATCAGAACTACAGTGATGGGCAAAAATTCGCGATACTTTGTGCAGAATTTTTTTAGAGAACAATATTTTAAAATTACTTTCATCCACAATTAACGCACGGAATTTTCATCGTTCACAAATGTGAGCCAAAAATGTTTTCCCATTTTCATTAAATTATTATGATTTTTCAACTTGACAACCCTTGTGGCAGAAAGCTCGCGTACATCGTAATGTACGACCGTTCTCGACTACCATCGCGTGATGATGTCCGACGGAATGTTGATGAATCGGAATTAAAATTCAACGAGTGAATGGAACATGACCAGCGCGCACAGGCTTACAACAGCCCCACGAAGGATGGCACAAGGGAAGGGCGAGGAGTTTCGTTTTGGCTGGGTGCAAAATTAAATCCCAACCAATGTTGTTAATGGAGTGTAAAATGTGTGCCACCGGCGTGTAACGTGCAGCTTAATTGAGTGTTTTTAGCATAACGAGGAAGGTCTGGAGCGGATGCGTTGATGGTTTGGGTTTGAGTGGAACATCAAAGTGCGTACATTGTACGGGTTGAAAGGTGGCTCTTGCTGTCGGGAAAATTCCCGTGGAAAAACACCAATATCCCGAGGTTAAAAATCAATAATCAATAAACAAATATGTTCGGTGAGCAGTGAGTGGCGTGTGGTACAAATTAATCGGTGGAGTTGAGAGTAACGACTTTTATGTGATTCTGTGATGCGCTTTCCATGGAAACGGGCTGCTAAGCACACAAAGTCCTTTATAATAGGGTAATTTGACTAGCATTGGGCGAAAGTAAGGTTATAAAAGTTGGATTTACTTTTTGAATGTGGGTTTATGTTCTTTTTAGGCTCAAACAATAAACGTTTTACCCATTGTTTTAGGGGTATATTGAGCTAAAAAATAATAGTATATGTTCCCCCCTTCCGTGACAGTGTTTCTCAGTGTAACACTGCCGTGACCAGGATTCGAACCTGGGTTACTACGGCCACAACGTAGGGTCCTAACCACTAGACGATCACGGCTGTTGGGGCAACTTGAAGGCAACACGCCAAAATGCAAGCTCCAGCTGTTCAATTTTGCGAAAATTGATTCGATTAACACCCCACGGCGAGAAGGGGAGCAGCAAAAAACCCACTGACTCAAGCGAATGGTTCCCAGCAAAGTGTAACGATGCAGCAACAATATAGAAGTGGGGAACGAGCGTACAAAAAAAACAGCAATGGTTGCCTAAACTTAGGTAACTTACAAACTAAATTTTCCAATATTTATCGGCGATAAGAAATGTATGACTAACGCACCCTATTTTTTTAGTTGATTTGTTTTCATTTGTTTAATGTAGATACCAAAAATAACCAAATAAAGATTTGAACTTAAAAAAAAACATGATCACATGGATATCAAAAACACTTGAAGGAAACATTTATTTGCCACAAGAAAACAGGTTGATCAATCTAGATCGCTGGTTTTTAAATGAAATTAGTTCTTAAAACATCGCCATGATCCAGTTGAAAGTGAACGTGGATGGGGAAAGTTAACTATAAATAACTTCCATACAGGGTTGAATGAATTTCTTAAACTCCCCTCGTGAGTAATGGACGAGTGATTGGAAAGAAAGTAACTCTCCGATCCAAATTCATTCAACCCGTTGCAGTGTTCCAGTTCATTTTGCTTACTTTATTTTCCGTCATGATGTTTACAATCGATTTCAAGAGGGTGGGCTTGTGAATAACCGAAAACGCAAGCAAATAAAATTTCTGTGCCGAAAAAGGAAGGTTTCCGAAAATAAAGTGCAAAACATCACAGCGTGGCGGTGAATACGCGCCAACTCATCATTATGCTGCAAAAGGTGCAATGTGTGCGTTTCATGGAGCATATGCATCGAGCATAGTTACAGGGCAGAAAAAGTTTTCCTCAAAGCGCGAACCAGACCTGCGAGTCGAACGTGAAATGGGAGGAAAAAGATGAGTGATAAAATAGAAATATAAAACCCATACGCTCACACACCAACAGGTCACACGAACCAAATCGGACAGCTGTCAGGTGAGATTGAGACGGCTTCCGTAGATTGCTGCGCACCACGGAGACCCGGGAGGGACGGAAGCCAAACTTACAGTTTTGTTTGTAGCCTTTTTCGCTTCCCCACCCAAACGTCATCTCAGGTGCACAACGGCACAACCGCCCTGGGTCGCACTGGGTCTGACACTGACAGCTTCGGCTTCATCTTGTGGCTTTTCTTTGCTGCCTTACTGCTTTCAAGCGTCAAACACAAAAAGAAAAAACAACCAATGGCAAGGGGACGGACAAGGAAAACTTTTAGAATAACTTTTAATATCAACCCGGAACGCGTTCGTGGAAAGCGGATGGAAAGGGGTGCTCCAAGGCAGCGAGGATTTTCTTTCTTTCCGCCGGTTTGATGTTACCTGCGCCAATTTTCTAACAATCATCTAAAGAAGCTTCTCCATTTTCTCCCGCAAATGATAGGGGAGGGGACATACAGGAGAAGTACACCGGTTGACTATAATGGTTCGCTTGTAAGCAACGACTACCGCCACGGAAGCATCATGAAAAGGATTCATAAAAAAAAACATCATGCTGCAAAAGACGGATGGCAAGATTGTAGAAAAAAGCACAAAAGGCAATCAAAGGAAAAGTTTTTAAAATGCAATCCTCCTACGTTAAATTTAGTGATAAAATGATACCACGACTAGTTGACTCGATATGGTGCTTGGTATGACTCAACATTAAAAGAGGTTTTAAAGCTTACCGTTAGAAATTTATGTGTTACGTAATTCATTAGATTATTTAAAAATTTACAAATAGAGAACAGATTATTTTTTATATAACAACCAAATTAAAGGAATATTGAAGTTATTTCAAGTATAAGAAATCCTCAATATCATCATTATTTTCCCCCCAATACTACGATCAACAATTTTGCATCATTAAAAGTATATCTAATGGTATTATACAAATTATGCCAGACTACCCCATTTCCGGGAATGTTTGCAAACAAGCAAAAACTGAACCGCAAAAAAAAATCCCCATGTCACCATTATAATTACATCGTCCTCCAGCAAAACACTCAAAAGCTCTTCCTTCCGGTACCGGCCGTGCGTGGACTACTGATGCACGGTGGTCGGGGAGTGGAGTTCCCCATTAATTTTTCATTCACCTGGCAACTTATGGCGGGCTCCGGATTGGAAAACCGTGGTGCCGTGTGGTTTTTCCGCCTGGTTTTAGTCCTTTTCCGTCCTTCCTTTCTTTCGTTCGTCGATCTTAAGCTTGCATCTTACAAGCGAAATGATTGTTCGTTGCCGCAAGCTTCAACGTTGAAAGCTTCTCGGTTTCTCTTACTGCAGGAAGAACGTTGTCTTTATTCGGGACAAGGGACTCACCACCACCGACGAAGCTCAGGGCCAGTTTTGGAGGAGGTAATGTAAGTAGGAAAACTTTTCCTACGCCTTTCCTACACACACACACACAAACACACAAGTCGGCGTACATCGGTGAAGCATGGCGTGGAAACTTGGGTTCGCACACACAATGTGTGCACGGCGAAGGAAAATGATGAGTGCCGCGGGGGGATGATTTTTTTTTCTCCTACAATGCAAACAAAACCTCTACGATGGTTTCAAGATGGTGGAAGATTTTTTCTTCCATGTTTGATGAGCCCAAAATTGAGGCTCCGTACGTGTAATACTTGCAGTTCTCACCAGACCAGAACACATACACCTTGCGGAACAAGAAAATTTTCCCTTCTGCCCGACCAAAGGTGAAAAGGATTCCCCTGGGTGGTCGCGTATGAATTTCACCAGCGTTCGTGGGAGTTCCTTTTTCCCCAAGGAGGAGGCGGAGGCAAGGTGGTAGAAACTTACTTCGGATCGGCCTCTTACATTGGTTCCTGCGCGTGCATGCATCTTTTTGTGTGGGTTAAATGTGGGGGGTTAAATAACCAAATTGCGGAACAATAAATTGTGCTTCCCATCCAACCCCCCTTTTTTTCGTTGTTAGACCCTTTTCCCGTGCCCTCGACCTGCGCGTAACAATGATGGAAAGGTGGAAAATTGGGGTGCTCAACGATGAGGAAGCAACAACACACGGTAGAGAAAGATTCCGTCAGTCGTCCAAAACTTCCCGAGAAGGATTTTCTTCTGGCGAGCTTCCACATGGCTAAACGCAAGCACGCACGCGGGAACTCGGTTGTGAATTCTTTGATGTGTTCAAAAATTTGTAAGTAGCATCGCGAATAACGGCGCTTTCCTCCAGCGCCGACTCGGGACCAAGTTGAATTAAGGCTCACCGTTGTTGAGTGAGGAACTGGGCGGAATCTGATCCGGAGCCCGCACTCGGTTTAAACATTCTTCATACAATGAACAGCAACGCACTTTTCATTTCTTTCTAACGGGCGTCGTTATGAAACATTTTGCATGAGCGTTTAACGTAGGATACGGGAGGAAAAACAACCTTACACTGATGTGGAAAGATATATATATATTTATTCCACGAAATGTAGCACCATAATACTCGACGGATCGAGAGAATGATGTGGATTACAAAATGCTTTCACAAAAATGTCTGCATCCTTGGCATCCTGAGAAGAAGGTGTGTTTGTTTGTGTGTGTGCGTGTACCGTTACTTAAGTAGCTCAGATTACAGATGGTTTCGTAAAGTTTTATTCACATCCAAGGATGGTGCAAGAAGAAGAATTCAAAGAGCGTCTTATGGGGATATTAATTTCATGTTTCATTTGTCCGTGTCTATCGATGGCAGCTTTGTCTGTAGTATTTTATGCAACATTATGAACACTTTTTCAAGGTTTGATACACTGAAAAAGAAGCAAAGATATTGATGACTCAGAAAAGTATAATTCTTAAAAAAATCAGTAGAAAAAAACCCTTTTTCGATTGCCACATAAAGCGTAATGAGCTTTTCCCAGGGAATCCTTTCATTGATATTCATCCATCTCTCCGTTTGTTCAATTTGTCTTCCCTACCGTCGTTGATTAATGAAAGACAAACGAGGAGCTGCAAACCGAACGGACAAAAACCGAGAAACAAAACCACTTTACTTCTTTAAGCAATGATCCTTTTTTTTCCGCCAGCAAACCCGAAAGATTTTCCTTTTAAGACGAACCGGCATTCCGGTAACACTTTGCCGTGGACGAATTGCTGACCGGGTCCAAATGATGGATAATGGAATCCATTCAGACGGTGTACGCATCTCTGTGTGTTTATAAAAAGCTTTCTAAAGTTCTTGTTTATCGATTCGTATATTCGAGAGTGGAATTAAAAAGTGCTTGTACATTAAAGCAGGTCATATTTAAAAATGTTAAGCTAGCTTTAATAAGAATTCTTCATCGTCCAACAACAGACTTTAATTTGCTTTAAAAGGAAACTCGGATCAATTGCAGCTTTCACTTTACTTGAGGTGAATTAAAAGGAGCAAAAAAAGACCCACTGGTGGACACGATACATACATTGTTTCACAGCCGGCCAGTGTCGAAAGTTTTCCATTTCATTTGCCACCTCAAGTTCGACCATTTGGAGGAAAAGAATTGTTCAACTAAATTTAAAACTTTCGATCGGGCGGCGTTGGGAAACTAAAATAAAAAAATATGAAAAACCCTAATCGTTAAGAAAATACCTTCTACTCGGGAAAGCAAACCGGAAGAGTTGAAAAGTACCGGAACGCCGATGGGAAATACCGTAAAAAGGAAGCAATCGGAACAGTTGGGAAAAACAAACCAAAACGCTCGCTCCTGATGCGTTCAAATGGAACAAACAAAGGAAATAACTTACACTAAATCAAGTGAACAACTTTTACCGCCCGCACGACCTTTTCCACTTCCGGTCCACGGATCTTTACGGTGGGGGGAGAGTTGCAGCGGTCCAGCGTGAGACGCGTGGGAAAACAATGATGGGATTTCATTTCACCTCATTCCACCAAAATCCACGAATCCCCGATTTTCTGCCCAATGACCAACCCAGTTCTATTCGTTGATTTTCGTTCCCATCCTCAATCCCTGAGGTTCTTAAACTTTTTTTCTCCCCTATTTTCTAACACAGCATTTTCTCGTCCTTACTTGCAACTTTAAAAAAAAAAGCTAGAAGAAAAACTATTGGTGTTCCGTTCCGCCATCACCACTCCATTATTCGACCGAATGAAGCATGAAAGAAGATCTTCCTGTTGATTAAACTTTTGCTTGCGATTTTTCACTCGCTTCTCCCCCCATTTGGAGAGCGTGGAGCCGGCGAAACTTGCCATGTTTTTGGACTGTCGACTTTTCGATTTCACCCGTACACGGCCTTCCCGGCGGAGAGAGCTCAATGAGCTTACTGGAGGGTGCTACGTCCACAACCCGCAGAGTTTTGTTTCCCGAGACCGGGCTCTGTTGAAGCCGTACGATTATTTTAGCGCTCAGCGTCGTATCTCCTCCATTCGGATTGCTCCCCCGTTTCGTGTGACACTTGACCTTCCCGCACTCCTGTTGTGGAGCCTCTCGTTTGTAAATTTTCAATCTCATCGCAACTGAAGCCCTGGAGAGGGTTACGAAAAAGGAGGAAAATGGTGGAGGTGGTGGTGGTTTGAAAAAACTCGGGCCCGGAAAAACACGCCGAAACTATTTTGTGAATCTCAAGTATGCGCTTTTCGTAGGCTTACAAGGGGGGGTTGAAATTTTGGGGCGAAACATTTTCAACCCATCGGGGGTACGCCACCGCCAGTCCGACCATCCTTCCGCCCCTTGCTGTCAACTGTCTATTTAATTCTGTCGTCCGTTGGGCTCACAAAAAAGAAAAAAAATGGGGAGGATCCCGGCAAAGTAAAAAAAAAAACCCCATCGAAATAAGGCGTTTACACGTGCCGGGTCGGGTTGGCCAATTCGCAATACCCATGGCGCTAGTACGGCAGCGATGAATTTACTGCCGCTGAGCAGTTAATTCGGATTAGCGAGAGCACTTTTCCGGCTTCTTTTTGCAAGTTTGGGATTTTGCCTGGTTCGTTTCGGGCTCCTTCTTGTCAGGGTTTCCTCTTTTTTTTTATTTTACACTCAACGCGGTTGCGCTTCTGTCAACGAAAATGTTTGGGGATTTGGTCCCGTTTTGTTGTTGGTAGTGTTATTGTAGGGATTTAATTTTGAAACAAAACTCGTGATACCAGAAAAGTGTTTTTGTTTGCTTTGAAGGGTATGACAAACAGAGCGAAACGCGGGATAAACGAAGGGTTAAACTCTACGAAAAAAAGTTCTCTACGACAGTATTTTGTTGTGTTATATTTTGTGTTCGATAGTAGAACAGTAGTATAAATCATTTTTAGTAAGAAAATTCGTAGAATTTCGTCAGATGCGCAACTTACGAAAGGACTTTTCGCAAGTCATCGGTAGAGTTCTAAACAGTCCTCATAAAACACAGTTCACCATCAACAGTTCCAACCAACAATCACAGTGATTGTGTGCTGCTTTTATGATCTAGTTTATGATCAACTTTTGTTCGGTTCGATGGCGACGTTTCGATTCCCAATCCCACGTCCAGCCGAACACAATCTGAAGATATGAAATTTTTATCCATTGATCGAACAAATCCTTATGGACTAATCGAGCAAAGTGAACTGCTCAATAGAAACCGGCACCCGAAATGCGAAGCAATCGTTACCGAGTGCAGGGAGCTGGAAAAGCGAAAGGACAGCGCACCCGCCGTTCGTCAACCTTTCGGCAATGGTCCGGAACTGGAAAGGGGCCACCGTTTGGGGACCGCCGGTCGAATTGATAATGGCAGCCAGGGGGATTTACAGGGCATTCCGCCGAACGGAGAAACCATAGAAGTACTACTATTCAGCAACGGGTCATTTCATTTAGGATGCACGAACTCCTTCGTACACAATTGGCCGAACGGTCTTCGGGTGAAAGACATGCGGACCGTGGACCCGAGAGCGGGGGTAGTGTAACCTTTTCTTCAGGGATCTTTTCAAAAATTTAATCAGATCCATTCTTCCACACAAGCTAAAGGAGAAGCAAGCCTTCCCTGGGGCGGATGAATGCATATGGTTTATGACAATAGAAGAATGTGGATCGTGGATTAGTGATCCCTTTTCGGGGATGGCAAACAGTAGGAGAAAGATTTCCTTTTTTCTTTGCCATAACGACTGACCATTTCGGGTACTAGAAACCATGGAAAAACGATTCGGTATATTTTAGGTTGATTGAATATCTTACAAAACAGAATGCCTGGACATCATACCATATTCTCATAGGATAAGTGATACAATTACACTAGTTTACACAATCAATTTAATCTGTGATATCAACTAAAACATTTCTAAAAGAGACTTCATCTCAAGCACAATAAGTACAGATTAACGTTGAAACAAAACTTAAAAAATGCTTACCAAATACACATCCAATAATATCAATATCCTTCAACAACATTCAAGGATCGTTTATCTCAGGTATTTCTGCTCGAGTAAGAAGTAAATTCAATCTGAACAAAAACCAGGTTTAATGCTGGACACTACTATTGCAATGATTGCAAAATGATCCTAATTGCTACTTCACATTCATACTTTTTCTCGTTCCAGAGAAACCAAAGCACACTGGCCAGGCTGAAGATCATTTGCAGCTTATATCCTTCCTAACCCGGATTACCAGCACCTTCGGACCAGTCCGAAACGATAGCATTTTTGAAGTTTTTGTTTTCTATCCGACCAAACATGAGCAACAACTATTGAGTGGCAACACAAACCGGTCAAACCAACGGCCACTTGCTGTCCATTTTAATGTTTGAGTGAATGGGGGAAAAGGTGAACCGAGAGAGAGAGAGAGAATGTGGCAAGGAATTTATTCCGGTTGTTGGTTTGGAAAACAATTCGTTCTTTACCGGGGTGCATTTTCACCGAAAAGAACGTTGGCTGCAGAATGGAAGCAAGTATGTATGTTTTGTTTGTGCAGAGGGACATTTTCTAAAAAAACATGCCTATCTCGTTGAGGGTTTGTTTCTAACTCTGAACCGTACATACTCCGGAAATTTTAGGTCAGAGGTACTATTATCAGCTCAGATCGTTTTCCGTCAGATGCTGTGTTGTGGGAAAACAAATCTATGCTTATACATATTGTGAGACTCAGAGTGCAGAAGTTCCTTCATCTTTCGGGTGATGAATGACTGAAGAGAAAAAAAGTAAAACCAGAAAGGATTACCCCGAAAGAAGAAGTTTGAAATAAAAAATTTCTTCACATTCTTCTACGAAAAATCTCACTATCAGCTCCACGCAACCAGTATAATGCAATTTGGTTGCAAATTCGCAGGAAAACAAAGGATAAAAGAGTGGACCAAACGCTCCGGAAGGATATCTGGACCTATGGTCGCTAGGAAGCAGCACATCCTAGCGAATGGTTCATACATACCCTCCAAACACGAACGAACACTACACCATGATGGATCGCCCGACAGCTTCAATAGCTTGAAACAGGTTCATTATTTTGGAATTTATTGATTCCAGTAATGGCAGGCGACCACCACCACCACCACCATCACCATCATCGACGGCAGGATGCGCTGGGATCATCATTTTGCCTGCGAGTGGAAAATTTATAGCCTTTAGCCGAATGGTTTTCCTGGCCTCGCCGTACGACGCAAGGCTCCGTGGGGAACACGTGGAGTAGTGTTTCAAAGCGAAGTCTTTTTTTTATTATTTTATACTAGTCAAAAAGATAGTTAAGCGCCGTGAAACAGCTTGCCATTATGGTTTGACCTAAGCTGCGGCTCTGCCCCATGACTTCACTGATAGTGATCTTGGATGGCTAGGATCGGAAGCAGCTGCAGGTGGAGACAGGTAGGGCAACGTAAAGGTGTGGAGAAGATTCATGGCATTCTATCCGGTAGCTTATAGTGCAGCACCCATGTGTACTGAAGAGGACTTTTGTATTGGAAATTTAATCTCTTTACCCCCCACACGGTATGGTAGTTGAGGAAAGTGGAAGATTTATGGAAAGTTTGAAAGTTAATCAACCCTGATGTGTATGGAACGAGATTTAGAAAATAATTAAAAATTATAGTATTGGTAACATACACTAAACAACATGAAAATTGTCTAATGGCCCCTTTTCCCCAGCCATATTGTTTTGGATATTTAAAACGTTGACTGCCGTTGACTTAAAAAAATTATTCAACCAACGATTCTCGAAAACTAAGCAAAAACTAGACTTCCCAAATGACTTTTTGCATCCAGTAGAACAAATGTTTTTTTTCTTCGCTGTAATGTTTGTTTTTCTCTCAGGCACAAGATTCCAATTTCGCCATTATCTAAAACTATGATTATTACGATGTTGTGTTATTTAACATAAATTGAATGATATACCACATTATTTACCGTAAGATAAAAAGGGATTTTCAAAGAACAAATTTGGAATTTGATACATTTCAGTTCTAAGGACAAACATTTCCTAGATTTTAAATGAACTGCGGAAGACTCATTACGTTAGATTGTAGTTGAGACAATTGGGAAGAAACTCAATCGACCATTATCATATCGGCTGGCATCTGCTACTCCTTTCCTCGTTCGACCCAGAGAAAGCCTATTCGATAGCAGGTTGATAATCTGTTTTGGTTTGTCAGACCTATTTCCTAACGTTCCTAACGCATCCCGGGAAATTTATCCAAGACTGCCTGGCATCACAGAGGCATCACTCTCAACTGCACCGGATATCTGCTGCAATGAAAAACCTACCCGACCGGTGATGGCACACTGCTCTTTGGAAAACATTTACCTGTGGCTGTGATGTTCATGCTATCGTCGGGTGCGTTAGACAGTTCTACAGATTGTTTGTTACCGATATGACTCCTGGGCGGAAGGGGACCCATATTACGAACCACTTTGGTATGGGCAGGACGATAGTTTGCTCCTTCGAAAGGTCGAAATGACACAATCACAAACTGTTACCAACAGAAACGGGCTGAAAAATTGAATCTTTCATTGAGCAACTTCATTTCCCAGAGCACCAACCCCGTTCAGCTCGGAGTAGTCCGGGGTTGTTGTGAAATCTGTTGATGTTGACCACTGCAACTTGAATAGCTCGAACTGGATCGCTCGAAATTCACCCGTTTTCCAATCGAAATCCAATAGCGATTTCAATTCTCCTGTTTAACAAACATACCCCAGATGTTTCCGCGCCTGGCACGGTTCCATTTTTCCCCAGCGCTGTGGTCGGGAATGTCGACGAATGTTTGGGCTGGCCATGTTTAGTGCCGACATTCCGGGCCGTCGGTTAGTATTTGCCAAAGGTCACAGATTCATTCCGGCCGGTTTTGGTTTCTCGAAGTCGAATGAATGCAACGGGTTGGTATTTGAAAGCGAATTCCCCTAAAAGCGGTCCGCTACAAACCGAAGGCAGGATGATCTTGAGGAAGTGAAAATATGGTTCTTTAATCCGGTTCAGAGATTTGCATATGTGTGTCTGCGCACTCGTTCCCTCCCTTCTAGATTTTGGTCCTATGTCTTTCTCTCTCTCTCTCTCTCTCTCTGTCTGGTAATATCTGCCATTCTTGCCGCACGAAGTGAGGCCCTTCTTTTTGTCCAAAAACTGTTCTTGTTTCGAAGGAATCCGAAGCGGGAAGGTTTGGCCGGAAACCAGGGCCGGAAGTAAATTACTGGCATTGTTAAGCACCGGGATTCCCGGAAAACGGAACTGCACTTGGAACCGGTGTGGTCAGCATCCTTGCGTTTGCCTTGCTCTTGGGGAGTATGTGAGTGTGTGTTTGTACGTGTGTCTAAGTTTTCGGCGCCCGACTGGCCACAACCGTACCCGAATTCACACACACACACACATGCCCTCCTACCCCGGGTTTGGGGTAAGCCAACGTGTTTACCGTTGCTCGGGTGGTTACATCGCACCGGAACCGATTTTCCTGTAAGTTTAACGGGAAAATTGCCAGACAAAGGCACCGTGGGCACCAAGGGGAAGATGCTGAATCAACTAAACCATGCACACGGGCGAGCCGGGCGACCGAAGATCGTACCGGATTGTCCCGTTGCCCCGAGGACACGATTTGCGCCTCGCTCGACAAGTACGCCAATCGACTCACACGGGTTGCGGAATTTTCGGTACCAGAGTGGCGTGTGTGTATTTGTGCACTCGGATTAGCAAACAATGGCAAGTACTAGCCCGAAAAGCAATCAACTCCATTCATAAACAAAGCCTTAGGAAAGGCTTTGAACAAGAAACCAATCCGTACGACGACGTAAGGCAGCTGAAGGGTGAAGTAAGTCTGTATCGGGAGGTCCACTCATATCGTAGTAACAACGATGTGTAACCAAGTACCAATAAAATCTGGAGGAATTCATCCAGCGCCAGTGTGGTCTGATAGTACAACCTAACATAACCATTATCCTACAATGTTCCAGTGAAAACGATCGGAAAGCTATTTCAATACTCCTAAATTCATTAGCATGACCAGAATCTTCACATAATTTTTGGGGGAATTCGTACCGTTAACCTTTATTTTGGTGAATTTTATGTAGCGGAATTTGGGGCAAGTGTGACACCTGAAGCGATTCGTCCTGTAACTTACTTAAATCTTTAGTAAACACTGGCTTTATTGTTAGTACATTTTCACACGTATTTTTAATTTTTCGTTGAGTTTTAGAAATATAAACGCAAAAACAACGATTCCATAATTGTTTTAAAAATGGTTGAAAATCATTCACTTTTTTGTACTTCGGGCAAGACTGCCACCTAGCTTAATTTATGGGTTTAATGGAAAAATTGAAATTTTTAGTACATGTGGCGCTTGTATATAGATAAATAGAGCATTTAAATACATTTCATAATCGCATAACGACCCCATCTTAAAGTCTCCTTGAGTTTCAGTAATTTGGCGATAAGTTTCACGGTTTCAACTCTGGCCGCTGAAAAACTTCTTCGTGACGAAATTCGCTTGTATTTACACATCCTCCTGCTTAACTGTGAATTCGACAAAAAATTTTTGGCAGCTTCACTCTGAAGAATAATATCGGTTACAGGGATGGCACTCTTGCCCCAAACAGTGATGATTTTCCGTGAAAATTAATGATATTTTTGGCTGACACCTCAAACCAATTTCTCTTTTACTAAACTTTGCTAAGTGACACATACTTTCCGGATTCTATGTTAAGCTTATTTAATTTGGTGTAAACATAATAAGATTACACTCCATTTTGATGCGCAGCATAAAATATAAGACTAAAAAGGTGAAAATCGATCAATTCAGCAAGAAATTCGGTACACTATATCTTGTGAGAGGGATAAACTTATCTGTATACTACCATTTGGTAATTTAATAATATTTTGACTGAAAAAATGCCAGGTGGCTCACTTGACCCAAATTTCGCTACCTCTTCATCAAGTCGTAAGGATGTTTTTCGAATGGGATGACTTAATTCACCGAATCGTTTAGGTACTCTCTAAGCCTTAACCACTTATGAGAGACCCATCTTACTTACTTTCCACTACGACCCGATTTGAGCTGATGGGAAGATGCAATCATCTCGTCCCCTCGTAAGCTATCGTTACGATGATTTGAACGACAGAAGGGGGCCTGTCTTTTTTTCCGCCCAAAGAATGTTTAAATGACAACCATTCGGAATACTTACTTGATGCGATTGTGCACGAGCAGCTCGGTGATGCTTTTGCCCAGCTGCGTGTAGGTCGTCTCGACGAAGACCAGCACCTTCGGGTCGATGCGGAGCCGCGCCTCGGACCGGTGGTCCGGCGCTAGCCCTCCGTCGATTGCGGTTTTCCCGCTCAGCATCCGGCAGTGGATCTGTGGCGCCGGTGGCCGAGAATCACGATGCATAAGACTGCGGAGATAGAAGAGAGAGGGACGAAAAACAATGGTATTAAACTCTTCTCATCACACCTATGCCGACCATTGTCGGTCTGTCTGTCTGAGCGTGGACGAGTTCGAAACGTCCCCTAGAAATGTCGATATTTTAAATGCCGGCCAATCGATAGACACCGCTCAGGGGCGGAAAAGCGAACCCGAATGTAAAGTGGTGAGTGATTTGCTTGAGCACCACCCATCGGGGACGAGTTCGAAACGTTTTCGCACAAGCGGAAGCGATCGACAAGGTAGACTAGACTGCGGTTCTTGCTCCTGCCAGGAACATTCCCCCTCGCTCATCCTCCCCGTCAGTGCATTCCATTGTGCTGCACTCGGGACGGGAACAAACATCGTCGCAGTAATCGGTTTTGCGGTCAAGAGGATAAAGTTTGTCACAAACAAATCGTCGCTTGTTTGTGCCCGCCCCGTAAGGGGCCTCTGGCCACCATCGTTCCCTTGTGCAAACTCGACGACACCCGGGACCAGTTTGTTTTGGCATCCATTTTCATTTCGACTGTTCCCCGAACGTTCGTGTGGGGCCCCGGTCCGTAGTGTTTTCCCCGGGAAACGTGACACAAAATCCGGGAGTATAATTTTGTTACACAGCACATTTTGGGTGGGTTTTAGCGGATTTTAGTGCGGTAGCGGTTGGATAATTAATTGATGTTCGATCGTCGATCGTCGGGATCTGGGAAGGACGATCAGGAGGAGGAAAGTGAAACAATGCAAATCCGATTGCAATCCCTGTAGGAAAAGGTGGGAACCATCTCCATCATCGGGATTGGAATTTGGTTCGGTAGATGAAGTGTAATTGGGCAATCAATTGACAAATTGGATTGTACCGCTTGAAACATTCACCGGATGCACCGCTTGGTTCTTATATATTTGTTTTGAAAAAGTCAATTTGATTGCATTTGTAGAGTTTTTTGTGGAGGTTCTTTACAGGAAATTTACATTGCATTTGATAAAATTAAACTAAGCTACCTATCGTAACTTTTTCATGTCAGTTAAATGTGTCATCACAACAGAAATTCATAGATTTCTATTCCCAGTGTTTTCTCTTGTGAATTCCATCATTCTTAATATCCATTAAAAGGCCGTTCAAGAAACCCTTCAAAATTAAGCACGGAATAATTTGCCGCTTTCTTAATTTGGGCATGGATGCTGATTATTGGCGCAATTCTTCCACTAAAACGTCCTCTTTCTCTCTTCAAATACTTCCAGAACTCCACGTTGCGTAGGCCCGGTAGTAATGATAATTATTATTGCGCCAGCTTACTGCTGGTAGCATGTACCGGTAATCATTTCGAAAGGTAATTTACAAGAAAAGTTTGCCACGGTCGTTAAGTATCGATTAGTGGCGGCGAGTGCCACGGTAATGATTCACCGAGAGGCATAATTATGCTGCGTAATATCTCCTGCGCGATCTTCGGGCGGTGTTTTGGGAGTGGAAAAAACGGTATGAAGCAAGGGGAGGAATTGGGAGAAGGGGCTGGCGGCCACTTTTCCATTTTCCCCGAATCGTTCGGAAGCATCATCAAAAATCTGATAAGAAGTTGCCGCCGCTGTGGGAAAGCTTTTTTCGAGGATGCAGGAGGACAGGTCGCGTTGCCTAGCGTTGCGAAGGAATGATTCCGTTCCGGGATGAAAATTGCACCAATTTCGGAGGGCGACCGGTGGCGTCGGGAAGAATTTAGTAAATGCACATCACTTTGGCCCAATTTGCCCCGCACCGGAATCGACTCAAGTTTTCCGCGGTGTCGAACGGCGGAAGTCGTGCGGCAGTCGGGAACCAAATTGCAGACAAATTCTTCACTTGCTGCAAACCTCGAAGCGCGAAGATCGCCAACGTTCTCGGTGGCTTGACTTTCACTACCTTTCTTCTTGCACTATCGCGCCCCGGCAGAACAGCGATGCATCTGAGCGATGATGTTCCTTATGCGGGCCGCTTTTCCTGCTGGGTGGAAAAACCACCGCGGTGCTAAGTGGTTGCGGTACGACGCGGGCCGCCACATTTCTCCCGCTGTTCGAGAAATGCTCCATTATAACGTAATTAATTTAAATTTATGCCTTATTCAGTGCAATAATAAGCAATTAGCGAAACCATCGACACTATCTCTGGTCCGGCCGAACCCGACTTGCGGGACGGGGGACGTCACGCGGGGGAGAGGTGCACCCGCCTCATCCACTTCATACCGCACTTCGGTTGTACGCCGCACCAGAAAGATAATTGCGTTTTTCGCAGTTCTCGTTCGGGAACCTTCGCAACCGACGGAGAAAGATAAAATGTTCAAGATACGCGAGGAAAGAAAAAATACAGACAAAAAAAAGGTACCGATAGCGAGAGGTTCTTCGGACGGAAAATGTAAGAGGAAATGCTTCAAAACCACTCTTCAATGGAATGGAAGGACGAGCCATTTCATCGATTTTATCTGGGAAAATGCAATTTGCGTTCCTTTTCGTAGAGAGGCAAAGATTTGCAAAATTATGCAACGACAGAATCGTCTGAAGAGCAAGAGGAAAATAAAAGAATTTTCGGGAAATCTTTTTATGCTCCAATCAAAGGAAAGACCAAAGAAAAGTATTAAAAAACAAAATAAATTACATGAAATTAAATACGTCTAAGACCAATTCAAATGAAATAAGTATATTGCAGATATCTCTCCTTTCAAAGAACCCTCGAGAAAATATAAAGGCTTAGTAAACATTAAAAAGAGAGAGATAATTTGAAAACATTTATCATCCTCGATTCAAAAATGATTAAATAATAGCAGTGGTATTTTTTGTTGGCAAAGTAAACGAAACATAGAATAAAAAAGTAGTATGAAAAGCTATCGTCGTATGCGAATGAATTTAAAAATATAAATAAATCAAACATAAGTCCATTTTATATCTAAATGGAAGCTGCTTTGTAAATAATAATAAAACACATTCGGCTGTAATTAAAAACAGATGAGAAGCGCAAAAACAGTAATAAAATACAGAAGTTTTTCATGTCACTATCAAAAAGCGGAAACCCTCACTCACACATAACAGAGTTCCACTAATGGGTAGTTATTGATTGTGGAAAAAGCGACAAAAAACTGACTACGGAATAAATATTTCTTACTGGAAAACTGTTTAGGGCCAGTGTTTTTTTTCTTGTCGCCCTTTTTCGTGGAATGGACAGTCAAACGTGGCCGGATTTATTTATTATTTATCATCGAGACCCATATCTCAGCGTCAGATTTTCTTCGGAGAAAAACGGAATAGCATTGGGACGCGGTCCGATCATTTTGGAATGGACAACTTTCCGCCCAACCCTTTTTTTCCAACGTACTACAAGTTGACTCTCATATCGATCCAGTCGGGTAAATTCCTCTGGCGACGGAGACAACATTTTCGGGTGATTCCCTACGGGAACGGGTTGCTCCCCATCGGTTCCACTAAAACCCAGTGACCATTACAATAAACTGAGATTTCTACCCCCTCCCCACGATCGAACGGCGCGCCAGAGCACATCGTACCGCGGGAAGAATATTATACTCGATTGCCGGCCACCAGGGGCGGACGGATCTCGGATGATCTGGTGCATAAAGAACATTTATTGCACATATCGTTTGCCATGTGTGTGCAAACCGGAACTCACCCGCACGGCGCCTCAGGCGCCCCATGTTCGGGTGTGCAATGTCAGTTCCTGCACTCCCGAATGGGTTCACTTTCGGTTCGATTCCTGTCGCTGAGAGTACCAGAAGGATGGAACTTTTCAGTTTTCCATCCGGCCCTCCCTACCCCAAACTCAACTTTTCCTACCCGCATCGACGGATTGAGTTATGAATATTTGCCAGCTCTTTTTTCACACGCCCAGCTTCGAGATTCTCTTCCGGTTTCGAAGCTTACACCGTTTCGTCCCAGACCCCAGAGGTTCGCCACCGACCGATCAGCGAGCTCTGATTGAATATTTTTGTTCCTCCAAGGAAGTATGCTTGCGCTGGGCTAGGACCAACGTGTCCATGTGTGGCCATGTATGTATATATTTTATAGATTCACATGGTTGGAACGTTTTTCTGTCACTTCCAAACACCCGTCGACCATTCCGAGCGAGCTGAAATCACTTTCCGCACACTAGAGGGAGAGATGTAGCGTTTAGAGTCTCGGGAAAGTACTAGCTTGCCGAACGTTACCAAGCGGAACGGACTGGAATGCTTTCGATACAGGAAATATTATGGGACACCGTTTTGCATGGTACTTTTTTTTCCTATTCGTTAATCCGCTCACCAATGATTTATGTATTTGCAGAAGGATTTTCACACGATAAGAGACGCCGTTCAAACATGGGACGATGAGCAAATTGATTTTAAATTTTTCAAAAATTAATCGAAAATTTGTTCAATTTGCGTTATCCATTACTCGTAAGGAACACTAGCAGTTTTTAGCAGGTTTTTGAATACCAAATATAGAGATGCGGACAAGTTATACCATGTTCAACATCTTGCCACACGTGTAGCAATGTTGAATTGATATTCAAAGCAGGAAATTAACCTTCACCCCCGCGGAAGGAATGCTCAAACATTTGTTCGATCCATTAAAACGTCACAAACCATGACCCTTCAAGCTGGGAATCGTAGGCAGACAGCATTTCGGTCACGTTCCTTGTTTCACCCTCCAGCTGTTTGCGTATATTTAGAAGGGGATCGAAGGGAGAAACGGTTGCGTGGGTTAATGTTAAAAGATTCCTCAGCTACAGCTACATGCATTTGGGAAAGCAAACTGTTATACATTTCAATCTTGGTTTTTTGAAAGAAAACAAAACTCTGGTAGCGGAGAAGAAAAGTAAAACAAATGTCCCGATGTTGGATGAAAAATTCCAAAACATTCCGAAACCGAATCCACCATTCAACCAACGTTCTTTCTTAAAGCGCTCCACCAAGTGGTGTCGGAAGCCAGAGCCGGAACGAAAATAATCCCAACAACGGTGGAATGCATTCTTCGCTTCGTCCGTCCGTATTTGAGTGAAATACCTTCAATCGCATCACGAACAGGTATGATCCGGATAGGTTTTTCAAAGGCGAAAACCAAATCTGCAGCAGGAACGGAAAATAAGCACCGGGAAAACCCCGATTCAAGGCGCGCCCACAACACTCCGACATCAAAGGGGAAAGCGATCCTTTACCGAAAAGTGGGCCCGATGATGCACCATTCAGGTGAGATCGAAGCACGGAAGAAAACAGGAAAAATTCTCCCATCGTTGCCGTCCAAAAGCTCATCACGAGATTCGTGAAAATCGGATCGGAAGTGGGGAATGATTGTTCAAGACGCGCCAGCCGTTTCCGGGCCAACTCGGTGTATGGCATTCGACCCGAGCAAGAAGGATGGGTTCAATCTAAGGCATAGACTTTCATATGAACGATGACAAAAAGGGGAATAAAAATGGGAAAACGATAGTGAAGCACCGAAAAGAAAAATCTTTGGAAAAATTTATTTTTCTCGTGAAAACCTCCCGACGGCCTGTGGCTTCCCTCGTCCGCATTGCATTATAGAAGACGCAACGATTTCGTTGTTGAAGTCGAAAGTGCAATTGAAGTTCTAACCCATCGCCTGGACGTCGTTTGTTGCTTCTAGTGCACGTGATTTTCAATTTGCACTCCCGGCCAGCTCGGAGGAGAAGGATCCTTCGTTTTCCGCTGAAGAAGGTGAGTTTTTGATGCTCTTTTCGATGGCCTCCCAGGATTGCAGCTATCCAAAAGTCTCTTACCCTCCCTCTTCCGAGCAGGAATGGACGCTGATCTTGTGGCGTATTCAAAGTGAAGTGCCCACTGCAACTCTGCACCGGCGAAAACTCTTTCTTCTACGTCAACAATCGGGGGGGGAGCTTCATTTTTACCGCTATACTGTGTTTTTTTATTTTTCGTATGCCGTTTTCACCTTTTCCCATTTTTTCTTGACCGGAAACGATAAAGAAAGCAATGAGGAATAACGGTTCGGTACACGGTTCCTCACCACCGCAGCCGGAAGGAGTCGAGGCAGGGAACCGGGAACCACCATTAGTGTTCCGGTAGCAAAAGTTTTCTTTCCCAGACGCCGTTGTTGCTGGTGAGTTTTGCGTGCAATTTTTAAATGCATTCCAAGAGTTGCTTACTAGAAAAGTTGTCTTCCCGGTTCTCTCCGTTTTATTTTCTCTCGTTCTTTTGCTTTTCATCTTGCCCAAACTTCTGACTGATGCAGATTCACTTCCGGTACTATTATGGTAAAACAAGCTGCAATGGTGGTGCCTTCTGGTCCGCCAGACAAAAGGGCGAGATATTTACGGTGTTGTTTGTTTGCACAACAGCAACTACTTTTTGACTTTCGTTTGGAGGAAATTTGGATAAAGCTTGAATAGTTTTTCCTTTCTTCAGCATGGATCTTGCAATGAAGGGGAAGTTGTGAGAAAAATTGATGTGCTTCAAACCAAATGTTTCTGAAGCTCTTCAGCATCTTCGTTGAACTTTTTCAATAAACAAACTTATCATAATTGGGATATTTGTGCTGCTATTCCATACTAACAATCGGGATGGAATTTCAATAACGCAGCTCATTGTGAAGCAACAAAATAAAACGGACCTAGTCGAGCATCCACAGTCAGCATCCCGCTCCTCGTGTTATTTTCCCCTTTTCCCTCTCCTGCCGCTCAGTGTCCGTTACTTTTGAGCCATCCGTACTTCAAGCGGAGGCGAATTTTCATGCATTATTCAAGCGGTCGGTCAATCAAAAATCTGGAATGTGACATCCACTCTCCAGCTACGGCTTTTCGTACGGGTGGTTGTTTTCACCTGCATGTTTGAATGCGGTACGACCGGAAGTGCGTGTGTGCCCCCAGTGTTGTGTGCCGCCCCAAAACGGACGGATATGTTCGGCTAATTATCCTTCATCATCGCGCCAACCGGCGATGATCGTGTGTAGGCCTGGTTAAAGGCCTTGACAGATAGTCTCTTTTATGCTCACCCAAACCGAAGAGTGGCGAATACTAGGGCTAGGGGTTTACGGATCCACGCAGAATATATATATGACGGGTCCTTCGGCTCCCCCTCTTCAGCTCCAACCCATCGGTCCAAGCTTGACTATTTCTAGGAGGAATGGGGACAATGATTGAATAATGAATTTGCGTTCCAGCGCACGAGTGTTGCGTGCGGCCAACCGAGAACGATGGAAATGTCCTTTGCAATTCGTCCTCCGCCACCTCTCCTCCGTTGGCTAACCCTTCCCTCCTACCGACGAAACCTTTGGCCAGTGGGCAAACAGAGCATATATTCACATCTGCGTGGCAACCGTTCCATTTGGCCGGATTGGTGGTGGTTAACCGAACGAGATTGTGAGGTTTCCGGCGTGCAGCCTGACGAGGCACGGGGAGGGAAATTAGGTAGCGGGCAAGTGCATCGCCCGGACGTTGCGGTTTTAATAAATACTTCAGGCGTAAATAGAAAATAGGAAATCCGGGAATTTTATCCGGCGACCCTCGTCTAGAACAGAGAGGGTGACGTTTCCCGGGCTTTCAACGTTGCGCGCATTGAATATGGGTTTTTTTTCCTGTGTTAATACAACATTCAACACACCACCATATGAACAAGCTCATTATTCCGGCGGCGGTGTTATATTTTTCCGGGGCATTAATATTTAATTATTAAACACGCCAAACAAAACAACGGATACGCACTTCAGACCAATCGTAGCTTGTAATCGTATGCATTTTGTCGGTCAACTACAGTTTACTAGTTGAAATGAACTAGTCAGGAAAGCAAACAATCATATTTTAATAATTCCACGATCGAGCTAGTTGACTTTTGCTAACCAATAAAAACAGATTGCGTTAAGTTAAAATTGAAATCAAATCAAAACTGAAACAAAGAACAGATAACATCAAAATGATTTTTTCGATTTCAGAGCATTTCAATTGATTTTTCTGTCACCGAAGTGATCAAGAACTGTTATTACAGCGGGTTTCAAATGATAGTGTAACATTAGCAGCATTTTTTCTTAATGCGGCACATGCTTTTCGTACAGCATCAGTTGATTTTAAAACGCGATCATGTTTATTATAGGGTTGCCAATAGAAATTATAATCGTAGCAGTTGATATTATAATCTTGGTAGAGCAGCTTAAGCGAAGTACGTAACTAGAGAGTGTAAACGTATATCGCACGAATTACAACCCAAGGTGTTACCTGAAATATTTTGCATAGGGTTTTGGTAAATGTTAAAGGCGATCGAAACCCTTACAGAGTTTAAAACAAAGAGACTTTGCGCATAATAAAGAGATTGCATGTGACACTTCTCTAGAGAACAAGTTTAGTGACCTCAGACTTACAATTTCCACTTGACACTTCAATCCCACTGGGTAATTTCACGGCTTATCAGTAACCACGTGAACAAAGAAGAAAAGATAAAAGATTCCTGAACAGTCATTCGCTTTATTCTTCAAAGATAAGATTCTTCTCGCGACACCGACATATGATCACGGAGCGACGGTGCCACTGGTGCTGGAGGTGTTCTGCTGCGGCTGGAGCTGCTGGAACTGAGCCTGCAGCTTAAGTACATCACCGCTCAGCCGGTTCACCGTTTCCAGCAGGCGTTGGTTTTCGGTCGAAAGGTTACGCACCGTCTTCTGCTCGCGTTCGAGCTGCTCCGCGTGCCAATCGAACAGGTAGTCCGTCAGCGAGTGCGTACAGCAGATCTCGCTCACCCACCGATCGCGACAGGTCCCATCCTTCCGCACGACCTGAATCTTGCGCGCCTCGATGTGGCCCATGACCGTGCGCAGCCAGTGGCAGTTCCAGGGATTCTTGCGCAACGACACCACCGTCAGCGCCGGGAACGACTCGACGAAGTACGGCACGAACGACATCTTGTTCTTGCTCAGCGAGAGTGTCTGAATTTTGGGAAACTGCAGGCCGGCCCGGGAGTCGAGCGTCTTGATGCGGTTGTCGTAGATCGAGAGGATCTTCAGCGAGCCGGACGCGTTGGCCAGCAGCTCCAGGTCGAGGTACTCGATCGAGTTGTTGTAGAGGTAGAGCTTCTCCAGCCCGATCAGGAATCGGATGTTGCGCGGAACACTCACGATCGCGTTGTGCACGATCGAGAGCATCCGGAGTTCGCGATTTTCGGTCGCTTCCACATCCAGCTCGGCCAGCCCGTTACGCTGCACGTTGATCTCGGTCAGATTCGTCGCCGGGATGAACAGTCGCTTGATGCAGGTGTTGTTGTACACGTGCAGCTGGCGAGTTCCACCCAAAAGGGCGAAGATATCCTTCCCAAAGTACGGTATCGAACCGGACTTGATCAACACCGTCGGATGCTGCGGGAACTGAACAGTCGGATCGAGCCCGCCGTTGACCGTTACATCGAGCAGTACATTTTCCACGAAACAGAAACCATCCTCATTCACGACGCTGCACTTGTACTGTTTTGGTGGACCTGGTGCGGCACTTGCAAGCGGTAGAACCGCTAACGCCAACAGCACCACTAGCGACATCAGACGTATCTCAAACGGACGGTACATTATCACGATATTCCCTCGAGGTACTCTTCAAAGTAGCAACAAAGTCCGGTAGTTCCCAGCGCTTCTCCACCATCGAACGAATCCAACGCGACACTGAAGTGGACAGGGTTCAACACCACACACCGGAACCACGTTACGATGCTCACCGTTGCGCGACACACAATCGAATGAGCCCGAACTGTCTCGTCGTGCTCTGGGAAGCTTATCAGCGCGATCCTCGAGCGTATCAGGAATGACTTGGGACAACAACGTTCACCTCTGAGGCCAACCGTGCAAAGCCGCACTATCGGACCAGTTCACCCTTCGAGGGTAATAAGGTTTCGCTTTCGACCGAAAGTGTTTACCTACTTTCCTACAATCGATTGGGATTTACTACGAATGAAACATTGCCGTTCATTAGCTCCTGATCGACTTAAAAGATTAATTCTGTGGCAATCTATATATTGTCCTGCAAATTCCATACACTCCCAAGGGTTAGCACAACAATCGTTGTTTGCCGCGGGGTTTATCAAATCTCCGGTCACCAACACCACTCATCCCGTAAGCATATCGGATAGCCGCAGATGCTTCCACATCTCCTCGGTGAGTGTTACGAGGTTTACAAAGCCCAGATAAGCCATGTCGGAGTTTCTTCAAACAAGGCGGCCCATCTCCCGGTTACCGATCTGGACAAGATAGCGTTTAAGGGATGACGACTTTGCACCCATTCCCAGCTGGCCTGTTCTCCGTTGGTTGGGTTCTAACAGATAATTTCTTGTTCCACCCGTGGGATCTGGTATGCGGCGGTACTGAGCGGTATTCAACAATGATACGGGCACGAGCGATAAAGAACTGAACCGCGTGGTGAAGTGTTCGGTATTCAGTCTTCATCATCGCGCCAACTTGGGCGCGCGAGTGTGGAAAGGGCCGGCAGGGTAATTTGGCACAGGTCTACTTAAATGGAGTAGTCCACCGGATGATAAGGACCAAAATAAGAATGAGAAATACTAAGACCACAGAGAGTTGAAAAGTTCATTAGCGAAGGATCCGTTCGTTCTTTGCAAGATAGAACTCCGCGAAACAATCTCGGACTGTTAAACTCGGTGGCCTCAGGAGCGGCTTGGTCCGGAGTTTTGGACGGAGTATTTAATTCATTAAAACTTTCGACGCCCTCACACGGTTGTATACCGCTAGAACGTCTCCCAAGCAACGAGTACGGGATTTAATGTCGGATAGTTTGTTTGCTTAAGCAAAGTGTGGCCCGAAAAACTCATACCCAACCCTTTCCCGTAAAAAGCAACAGATCTTTCAGAGTAGAAGAGCCGCGGGTTTGCAAACAAACTCTTGAAATTTCCAAGATAAGACTGTTTGGTTTTTGCGTGTAAACCATTCCAGAACAAGGATATTGCTCAACCATTTTGCTTTGTTTTTAGTTTTGCACAATCATACGGGAAAGCATCTACAGGAAAATGTTCGTTCTCGGAGTCTCTTGTTCCTAACAGGAGCAACATTAGCAAAAACGGTGGAAGTCAAATGCGGAATGTTTTTATCCCGATTTAATCATAATTTTCACAACCCAAACGGCTACCAGGAATGGTCTCGTGAAAATAGTTCTACGTACTTCTGTAGAGATCTCGATCCAAAACAATGTTTGCAGCATCTAAAATTAACGCCCGATGTTTTCCGGTGGGTAGTTTGTTTGTCTGGCACACATTGAGCTTAAAAAAGCAGAAAATTAACCTAGCAATAAACAATTTAGGAAAGCAAAATCGTTGTGTTACTTTAGCAAATTCTGATAAGGATAACAATATTTTACCGCGTACTATGTAAAAGAATGGAAAATTATTGTACTGCTTTGAGAAAACATTCGTCCCTTTTCAAGCGGTGAAAATCTGCGCCACAATTTTGGGTTGAAAGTTTCGTCCCTTCTTACCCCTTCCTTCCGGCCCAAGTGCAACGTACCGCAAAGTTATTCCCCTCCTTGTTTTCTCGTGGCGAGGAAAATAATTAGGGAAGCGCGGGGATACTAACCCGGAAAACCCCGTCCTCTCGGCACAGTCGAAAATTGAAATTGAAATTAAGATAAAGTTTAAATTTAATTAGATTTTATCACACTCTCCACCAAGGCGACGTTCTGCAATGCCCGTTGTCGGAGAAAACATGGCGAGAGAACGCGCGGAGATTTCTGTGCAAATTGTAGTAAAGAATTCCATTTTGGCTAGAAATCTGACCTACCGTTTTCAGAGAAAACACACTCAACGGAAAGGCTGGTAAGCGAAAACAAAATAGGGCGAAGCCTTTCCCAAAACAAAAAACACCGAAGCCCGAGTTTCACCGGATGCACAGCCCATGGAGACGAAGATTAAGCAAGTTTGGTTTCAATTGCAGGCCCTCGCCTTTCCCTCGCTCCTCGGCTAGTAAACAGGCGAGATTATGAGTGTCGCTGACATGTCAAACATAAAATTAAACGAAAGATAACAACGGGTTGAAACACGATGCCTTAGTGAAGGGAAGAACAAGTTGAACGTTGATTACCCACTCATTGCACGATTGGCCTTGTTACTAGATAGAATTGAGATCGAGTTTCATAGCATCATAACAATTGAAAAGCACAAAACCATTTCTCGAATGATGAGACTTTCGTATACACAAGCTTTTGCTTAGTTTTATTACCCATTTTGTACGGTTGTGTAGATGTTAATAACATTTACATAAATACCCTCGGTAAGTGTCATTGTTTCATGTAATTCCAATAACGAAGCGGATTTACTGCTGAACGAGCAAACGACTAGTCCTATGCTGGATAATTTCATCATATAAACATACACGGCCAGCTACATAAATCCTCCACTCTCCGAAGCATATTGTGCATTTCGACGATGAACATTCATTTCCGAATGGGCAGCCTGCCAAATCGGGTGCCTTGTGTGCATGTGTCCTTTTAGTAGAGGAACCTACCTCAACCGAACCACCACGACCTACGACAAACCGTCTGGAGGGAGACGCACGGAACTTAATAAGAACATTCCTGGGCCGATAAGACGGGCGTAAATTAAATTCTTAACCCAGGGCCCGGGTGGGCCTCCCGCTCCGTGCAAACACAATTAAATGCCTGAGTGGAATAATTTACAGTTCATCGATTTTCTTCCACCTGTAGCGGGATGCAGCGTCGATCGGAGGGCAAGGGCTTTACAGCCAACCAGGGCAGAACACAACGTTAAAGGAGGCACACACCGGGTTTCAGGTCATCACCGGCAACTGCATCATGTGCTGGTGCATCTTCTTGTGCACAAAAAGGGAAGCAACAGGGACAAGGCTGACAGCAACCGAGGGGGAGGTGTTCCATAGCTAACAACATGGTTGGCCAGAGGCCTCCGTCCGTTGGTGATGGGAAAACAGACACACCGGACTGTCCTCTTTTTCTGCACCGTAGGCTAGACTGACCTTTTTCCGGGCTCTCCATTTGTCACTCCAAGAGTGCTAACGGGCTGACGAAATTGTGCCAAATTGCATCGAAACCGGGAAACTGACGACATTGCGCCGGGAAACCGGGAAAACGGTTGCATGGTAGTATGGCAAAAGGTTCGCTCAAGCACAAAGGTGCTAATTTACGATCGTAGGTGTTCGTACCAGGGCGATTCTCGTTAAAAGAACCCTGAATAGGAGTTGTTACAGTGAAATAAATCTGGTATAAAAGGTCTAATTCCTAACCTTCATCCAAATCTATGTCTTTTAAAGCCATAAAAAAATAATATAAGTGCTGCAACGTCAATTCTAAAAGATAACAAAGATATTTGACGCTAACTGTCGAAAGCTGTATGATCCTCCAACAGGCACTTGAAAACACAAATTACTATGAGAGAGTAAAATGTGTCATTGGTACAATTTTATTTCGTTCTATTTCCCGACTTGGTAATTTTTCGTAGCCCTTCTTTTTCGTATTCTGGACTATATATACTTTCCCGAGTTTTTTTTATAAAATCTGATTAAATGTATGTATTTGGAAGTTGGATTGAACCGAATAATTATGGTTATTGCTTTCCTTCAGAAAGTTTCGAGTCTGTTTTAGTACACTTTTTAGTACAATCATTACACTTTTAGTACACTTTACACGTTTAGTACACGTTTTAGTACACTTTTTTGTACAATACAGATACTGTTTTAGTACACTTTTTTAGTACAATCATTTTAACCAACGTTTTTAGGAAACCAAAACGGCTTTCCAAAGGACACATTTGTGTAATGATTTTAGCCTGCTGCTGTTTAACTCCACTACTTGTTGTATTGGCGTAACGGGCTGATGTTGATTGCTGCTGTCATCCGCTTTTTGGGTGACACGGTAGTCGACAAGGGGTCGACGGGGGGTCCGCGACAGCCGAGGGGGTAGCGCCGGTTAGAACCTCGGCCCATGACCTCGACGGCGTGGGTTCAAATCCCAACCGAGACCGGGCCCTCCCTTGTACGAGAAGAGTTACTATTCACGTACATTAGGGAAAATTTCTTGTAAGTCCTTCATAGGGCAGGTATGACCAAGAGGTCGTTACACCAAAAGAAGGTAGTCGACAAGTTACGAAAGCTTTGACTGCCAAGCGTTTTTAGTACAGATTTTTAGTACAATCTTTTTCGTTGAAATTTGGTTATTAATTTTATTGAACCAACGGTTCAACTACTCCAGGAACTAGGCAAAAACTAGGCTTCCCAAAGGGTACTTTTTAGCAATTTTTTTAGTCTACGTATGTTCAGTACTATAATAGTGTGAAGGGCTGATGAACAAAGTTGCCGTCACCCGCTTTTTGGGTGCCATGGCAGTCAACGCGCTGTTTAAGTACAGATTTTTAGTGTAATCATATTTTTTTAAATTTGGTTATCAAATTTATTGAACCAACGGTTTTTGAAATCTTAACAAAAAATAGGCTTCCCAAAGGATACAATTTAGCAATTTTGATTGCCTTCTTTTACTAAAATCCACTACTATATCAGTGTTGAGGGCTGATGAGCATTTTTTCTGTCACCCGCTTTATGGGTGAAACGACAGTCAACGTGTTAATCTATTGCAACGCAGAAAATTATGCGGAAAAATAACAGAAAAATATCAACACAACAAAACTTCTTAAAAAGTTTTCTGTTGTCAAGCGTCCCGAAGTCCGCAAAAGGTTCGCACGAATTGACACTGACTGATGGATTGCAAGTGCACAACCGTTACGGCACTCTGGAGCTAGAATGCGTTTCTAGAGAACATCGAACATACAAACCGCCACCGGTACGCATTGGAATGGGCCCGGTACTTACCTAGTGATTGGTGAGCTATCCATGTAGTAGGCGAAGGACAGCACGGTCAACACCGTCACGATAAACAGCGCCGCAACGCAGACGCGTATTTTGCCGATATAGCACCGGGAAAGCACCGGGAGGCAGGGCACCCAGCTTCCGCCGCAACTACTGCTGCCCGTACTTCCGCCCCCATTGAAACTGGTGAGGCCCCCATTGCTGTAACTACTGCTGCTGAGCCGGCTACTACGACTGCTACCGTTACTGCTCAGCGTTGGGCCGCCGCTACTGCTTCCACCACTAACTCTATTTACACTACTTAAACCGTACACGGTACAGGACGACTGCATGGCACTGGGATGATGGTGGTCGGTGGCTGAGCCGGCGTCTATCCTGCTGACTCGCAGGCCACCACCACCACCACCATCGGTCACTGCTTCTCCCGATCCGCCCTTCATCAGCCCATCAGCTGAGGCAAGGGTTAGTGTAATGTTTTCGCTTATTAGCTGGTTGCCAGCGCCGCCCACGCCTTCCGCTATGTGATCGGGTGGCCCGTAACCGTTCGCTAGCAGCGGCCGATGATGCTGATCGTGTGCTTTCCCGGCAGCCCTGGACTGCTGACGTGATGGTTGTGCTGGTCCTCCGGTGGCCGGATCTGGCAATCCACTTCGGGTCCAGCTCTGTCCTGCTGGATATCGTTGCTGCTGCTGCTGATGGAAGTTCCTGCCACTGGTCTTGCCGAGAGTGCCTAACGCTACCTGACCGGCTGATGGCAATTGACTGTGCGTTCCCACGTAAAGGTTCTCGGTGCTGGTCGACGGCGAGGATGTGGCACTCCATAGCTTCACCGTGGAGTCCGATGCTTTCATGATGAGTCTATACACCCGCTCGTTCCGCCTCTCCTCTTCGCGGATTCTACCACACGGTTGCTGCAGAGTTCTAGCACGTCTGAATAATGTTGTATTTTTCCCCCCTTATCCTACCGTCTCGTTCTTTCACGCAATCACGCACTCAGACACTGAAATGGCACTGGCGACACGGCAATTAAAATCACCCGAGATGGAATGTGTCGCGAGACACGGTGCGATCCACCTCCCGGAAGCGGGGGAGACTTCGACTTTACCTAAAACTAGCCAGCTATACTAGACGTGCGCTCCAGGAACCTGGCGTACTGGCGTGGGAAGGTGCTTTCGAAAACAAAAAATGCCCCTTTTAATAAGTTCCGACCACATGGTTCACTCCCGGATCACTCGGGGAGTTGTTTACTTTTTTTACCGTTCGTTATTCCTCTTCGCTATTCCATCAATCACGTGCATCGGATGCACTCGCGCGGTACGTGATGCTATTTGAGTTTTACATTGTAAGGGTTTGCTGCTGCTGCTGCTGTCGGCGAAATGCACAAATTCTCGGGTCCAGGTTGGATTCTGTCATGCAAACACTCCTGTCGCTAGTTTGTTGCCGGAGCTGCTGGAGTTACGTCCAGTGAGCGTGAGGAATTGTTTGCCGTTTCTGCAACGAAAAGAGCGAATAGAAAGGCATATTAATAAACGGAAAATAATTGTAAAATTAATTCTCGATCACGGCGAGATTTTTATGAGCACCGTAAAACGAATAATAGGCAACCAATTGATGACGATGAGTTTGTTCTTGGTTCAACACATTCCACACCCTCGTTGCAATCGAAGGCAGCAACAAAAACCGACCGATTGGGATGGTTTAAAATTCCAACAGAAAACTATCGAACGAAGATATGCTAATGGCTGGTTGGAGGGCCCACACCTTAAACTATCCATCTCGAAGCGGTAGGTGGTTCGGCCAGCTAGTTTGATTTGCATTCCAGTCACTCGCTGCCGCCAAGGTCAGGCCGGTTTACGATTGCCAGTTGTCACATACAGGGTTTCGATCCATATAATGGAATGTTTCAACCGGTAGAGGGAAAGTTTCATTGACATAGGGGATGTTTTCAATCGGTAGAGAGAACGTTTCAATCATATAGGGGAATGTTTCAGACAGCTAGGGGAATAGTGCAAAACCAAAGGGGAACTTTGCAATCGATTAGGGGAGTAAACTTCCAACTTCACAAAATTCAGCTTTTACGTTAGCAAATGATGTTTCTATTGATAACAAACTGTTTGAAAAACGTTGTTTTCAATCAAGAAAGTTGTTTTCAGCTGTAATACAAAAAATTCTCCTATTTTTCACCGTTTTTATTTCAAGCGATTTTCGTTCTGTCGAACAACAGATCCGTCGTGGTAAACATGAAATGCCATGTCAATGGGTAACATTTGATGAGATATTCTTCACGTTTACCGTACCGAATCCGTTGCTTGACAAAGGATTGCCAATTGGTGCATGAAAAAATCGGCGGTACAAATTTTAATTGAAATAAAAGATGATTAGAAATACACAGCAATTAATTCACTTTTGTTGCGTGTACGTACCGGCGTGGATCAAAGTCAACAAACACATTACAACAAACGAAGACTTTTGCGAGGTTGACAACTTGCTCCCATAACCGGTTGCAAAGTTCCCCTTTGGTTTT